>RJWM01034087.1:0-20031 GCA_004363535.1 Dasyprocta punctata
AAGCAGGTATTACGTGATGTCATATTATTTTTCTTGATCTCCTTTTCTTTTGCGTTCCACCAGGTGCTTGTTTCTTATTTCCACACCTTAGAGCATCACATCAAGATCTACCTTATCTGCACTCCACTAGGCTACTTTCCTCTGCTGCATTGATACTTGGGTTTTATACTATTAATTTACAAAGGTTTTTTTTTTTTTTTTTTGGCCCTGAGCAGCTCACAAATCACGATGATGTACCTTTGCAGGCTTTCATGATGGAGTTGACTGCACATCAGAGCAGCGTGGGGAGCGTCCTGCAGGCGGGCAACCAGCTGATAACACAGGGCACTCTGTCAGATGAAGAGGAGTTTGAGATTCAGGAGCAAATGACCTTGCTGAATGCTAGATGGGAGGCTCTGAGGGTGGAAAGTATGGAGAGGCAGTCCCGGTGAGTGAGCACCAGGAAAGCAGCATCCTATTCCACAGGCTGCATTGCAGGCTTGAGCTCAAGTAGAAATCTGCATGTCTGTAAGAAACAAGGTGAGCCGGGCAAGCGTGAGGTTATGAGTTTGATCCCTGGTACCAAAAAATCAAAACAAAACAAAGCAACAAAAAATAACAAGGTTAGTACTGAAGCAGCCTAGGAACGTTCTCACTTTTTTTATGTGTGAAGTCGCCAGAATTTTGCTTGATCTTCTTTGATATTTTAGCCAAGCCTAAAGTCAAAAGTTGAAATATAGAAATTGATGAAAGAGGAAAAGATGCTCCATGTGACCAATTATTTATTTGTTGTAATATTAAAATGGCAAAGTGTTAACTGGGTATAATGACAGGGCTATTTAATATGGACCTCCTGTCCTGTTTTGTAACCTCTTTTTTTTTTTTTTTTTTTTTTCTTATTTTGGTACCGGGGATTGAACTCACAACCTCACACCTGCCAGGCAGGCACTTAGGCCACTGAGCTAAATCTCCAGCTTTGTAACATTTTTAAGCAGTCTTTTCCCATGTTCTATTTTACTTTTTTGGTGTGTACTGTGTATTGCATTCTATTGTTATTTACACTTATTTAATAAGTAGGAATTCCTGTTTGAAGAAACAGTGATTTTGATATGCCCTCTAGGTACTATTATTTGCATTCTTTGACTACATTTAATAGAGTCTATTTAGCAAGAAAATTAACCTTGGTTTCTGTATTTAAAGACTAAATGCTACTATAAAGGGCTAGACACGTGTGTGTTCCTTGCCCTGCTTCTCTGGTACCTGGAGTGGGGGAAGGGCCTGGTGGCAGAGATACTGTGTCCCCTGGCCAGGCTGCATGACGTGCTGATGGAACTGCAGAAGAAGCAGCTGCAGCAGTTGTCGGCCTGGCTGACCCTCACAGAAGAGCGCATTCAGAAGATGGAAACCTGTCCCCTGGATGACAACTTAGAATCCCTGCAAAAGCTCCTCGAAGAACATAAAGTAATTTTGCCTCCTATTTCTTTCCTACCTAATCAAGTATGAAAGAGCAGCTCTTAGCATTCTCAGGAGCTGATGGCTTCTCTTGTTAGTGTGGCACTGGGACACCTCTACCATGTCATCTTTTATTTAGCTTGTAAGGTGGAACTCATGGGGCTATGAGTTTTCCAAGCCAGGGATGACAGTGCAGGGGCAACTCTGCACAGGTTTGCATGATTTTCCTATAAAAGCACAAAGCTTTCATAAGATTCCAGGAGGATCTTTTTGGACCCCTAGGTGGTTAGGAAACCTTGGGTAGTGCTGTTAATGCAAGGTGTGAGTGAGGAGACAGATTGTTTAAGGAAACCTGTTGGCTCTTCTTTTATCCAGAAAGGGACACTGGGTGAGGAGCAAACACTTGGTGGACAGTGTAATTTGGTCACAAGTTTGCTAGATAAATTTTCATAGTCACAATAAGAAAAGGGAGAGCATAATAGTCTCTGTGTAAGCTGAAAAATTGTATTGATCAATGAGGTACCTAGTTACCTGCTTACTAAAGCTTTAGGGACACATTGAACACTGCTTAGGAAGAATTTGATAACAATAGTGTTTAAACAAATCACCTCTATACATCTGTTTGATGACCTTTTTTCACATGGATGAGGGGAGAATGGAAGGCATCCACATGTCTTTAATTGCTTTCTGGGTAACTAAGCAGAATGGTTTCTGAGTATCACACAGCATTCTACTTCTCTCTATGCCATACTCCATTAGATAAAATGGTCCTGCGTCTGTCTATGTAAGCTCTGGACTTACTGATTTACCAATTCTACGTATTGGTCTTAATCTTTAGGATAACGATTCAACTCTTTTTATCTTTTTTTTTTTTTTGGATTTTCCAGAACTTAGAATAAAAGTGATAATATCCTATTTGCAATCTGTTATGACATTGCATTTTCAGACTGCTTTGGTTTATAAAGAAATATAGATATGTAAAACGAGTGTGTTTCATTAGTAGAACACTTAGGTTAATGATTGGAAATTTAAATATGATGCCTCATTATGTGTCCTTCATTACTGTTGATAACTGAATGGACTTTTAAATACGTAAGTGTGAAAGAGTGGAAATAATAGTTTATCTTAATATTTTTTCCTCTAGAGTTTGCAAAATGATCTCGAGGCTGAGCAGATGAAGGTAAATTCCCTAACTCACATGGTAGTGATTGTAGATGAAAACAGCGGCGAGGGTGCTACAGCTGTTCTGGAAGATCAGCTCCAGGTAAGGACCTTACCACAGCAGGTAACCCTGATGGGCACATGGCCTGAGACCCAGTGGCGTGATGTTCCTGTGCCTTAGGTCTTGTCTCACTGTCGATCCAGAAGGGTAGAAAAACATACTCTGTTAGCTTTTCATCACTGTAACAAAATACTTAAAGTAGACTTCTTTCGTTTCAACTTTTATTTTTATACATGTTTGCAATTCATAGTTTGCTTTCCTCATGTGGATTTGGTCTATGTACATATAACACATCTTAACCCTTATTTATTCCCTTCTTCTCCCCCCTCTCTTCTCCATTTCTTGGTTCCCTTCCCATTTAAGGATCTGTTGCCTTACTTCCTAATCTCCTTTTACTTTACTCTTTATTTATAATTTGGGATTCTCATATAAGAGAAACTGTGATATATAAGCTTGCATGTCTGATTCATTTCACTTAACATTATGGTCTTGAGGTTCATCCATTTTCCTACAAGTGACTCAAGCTTATCTTTCTTTATGACTGCCTTATAAGGGAAAGAGGTTTGTTTAGCTCCCCATTTTAAAAGACAGAAGTCCAATCATCATGGCGCAAGCTTTTGTGAGGGTTCTTGTTGGCCGTATCGCATCATAGGGGGAGCATGTGCTTCTCGGTTTGTGTGGTCTCTCCTGTCTTTGGAAGGCCAGGATTCAGTCCTGGTGCCCTCACTATAATGATCTAATCTAATATAGTCACTTGCCAGAGACTCCACCTGTGAACACCATAGTCAGGTTAAGTGTTTATTCTCTAAATGCCATTGATATAAGGCTCTGAGGATCGAACTCCTGCATAAATTTTGGAGGGATGACATATAGCACCTACCTTTTATTTTTTTTTTTCCCAGTTGTGTTTCCATAGCAGGTAGGTTATAGGGGTACCCTTGGGGTGAATAGGCAGGGCTGATTGCTCAGCTTCCTGAAGCATAAGATTGACACGAGTTGAAAGCACAGGCACTGGTTGCAACAAGCAGGCCAGAGACTTCTTGCTCCGAATTGGTTGAAGAATTTGTGAAAATGTAGATCCCAGCTCTGTGCAGACCTGATTCTGTGTGTATGTGTGTGTGGGAGGTTGGAATGAACAGGGACTATGTGTAGTATAAAATAAAAATGCCTATGATTACTACACTTTCTGCTGTTTAGCATTTAATATCCCTGTTTCTTTGATCAATCGTATGTGAGTTTCAACATTTTTAGTACAATAAATTGCTTCTTTTTGCACAAAGTCTTAGTATATCTTTACAAGACTTTATAAAAAAGATATATGGGTATTTCATTTGAATGATGCTTGGATTGCCTGGCATGATGTTGCCAGTTTATGATTTCCAGTAACTTCTAGATTAGAAGCTCGTTATGTGAAATTCCCGTTCAAGTTATTTAAAGTTGGCCAGTGGTTCTGAGACTCCAGCGCAGTAGTATTTACTTTTATAGTAACCTGAGAGGCAGGTATTTCTCTTTGATGGTTTGGCAGTGGTGAAACTGAAAGTGAGAGAGATTAAGCGATGGCCCAAGAGTGAAATAGACAATGGGTATTTGTTTGGTGATGTGATGGGAGAGCTTCCCTCTTACCCCAAGGTCTCTGCCCTTTGTACTTATAAACAGCTTAGTTTGGTATTAAGCATTAAGATAGTAAAATGTACATTGTGTAACTGTTGCTCACATATGTGTAACTTGGAAATAAATTTTTAACACTTGTTATTTGCTATGTATAAAATACATTCTTGGGAAAACCATCACGAAGGATTTCTAAGAATTAATCACATTTATTTACTTAATATTGCTTATACTTCTAACATTCTGTTGCTGATTTATATGGAATTTTCTATGGCTCATGTAAGGTAAACAGAACAAATTGATTACCTTTTATTGTTTTATAGAAATTCTTTTATTTCAAATACAGTTTTTGTAAGTTAGACATTTTTTCCAAATTTTTAAATTATGGATAAAAATTTTTTGGCATGTAAGAGGTGGTTAAGAAGTGTAATCGATGTACTTTGTAAAAAAGATACTTATAGCCTAAAAATATCTGAAGTACAAAAAATAGATGTATTTGCTTTATTTTCAAATCACATCAAAATGTCACATTCCCATATAAAAATAACAATGAAATGGAAGGAGTAGGATGCGGTTCTAGTTTTGCTACGTTCCAGCTCAGAAGTGTGAAATAAGTAGTTAAATTCTGTAGAAATATTTTTCCTCATCTATACATGTATAGGATTAGCCTGTATTTATAGGACTAGTCTGCATTATTTTAAAGTCACTTTTATAAAAGCGTTTTTCACTAACTGCTGATCTATAGTAAAGTACAGTGGGTACAGTTTCTCAAAGGGTCCTGTTAAGTCCCTTCAGACTGGTTTAACTCCCTTCTTCTCTCCCTAGAAACTTGGTGAGCGATGGACTGCTGTGTGCCGTTGGACCGAGGAGCGCTGGAACCGATTACACGAAATCAATATATTGTGGCAGGAATTATTGGAACAGCAGGTATGAAGTATTATGCCTCAGAGATAAAATAGATTGAGGAAAGTAACCCATAGTAAAGTAACTGTTACTCTGGCATTGAAATGAAGTTGTCCTATTTTCTTCGAATGGAAGATGTACAAGTAGTTATTATTATTATTATTATTTTTGTTTTATATTTTTTTGAGACAGGGCCTTGCTATGTAGCTCAGGCTGGCTTCAGTCACCTCAAACTTACAGCGATCCTCCTGCCTCAGCCTCCCTAATGCTGGGATTACAGGCATGCGCCACCATGCCCAGCCGAAGTAGTTCTTTATTATTTTCAAACTCAGGTTTCTAAACCAGGTGTGGTGATGTACTTCTGCATACCCAAATATTTGAGAGGCCAAGGTAGGAGGACTGTTAGAGCCCATGAATTGGAGACCAGCCTGGGCATTATAGTCAGACCCTATTGCAACAGAACAAAAGAAAACAATAATAAAAATGTTTTTATCCATTTTATAACTGATCATGCAGCTTATTCATAAAGAGCATGTTTGTGGCTTTGTAGTAATAATAGTGAATTTGTGTGTGCTCATTACCTGTAATGTTAGTGTGTAGTTATGCTACTTAGTGCTGCTGGACGTTATAAATATTACTGGACTTATATATTGGGTAATGGGTTTGAACTGATGTCAGCACAGCTCCTAGCCTGTGGCTTACGCTGAGTAAATAAAGGGTAAATGAATCTGCACAGCACTTTGTGAACATTAATTCACAAGAACTTTTCTTTACTTTTAACCTGGATCACTACTGAAATTAACGGGAAAATATTTTTAGCAACGCCTTTCATTAAGCAGTGTGCTTTTTTACTTGGTATCGCCACTGCGACTCAAACTATTAAGCAAAGCTGTCACCCTCCTTTTTCAGACACGGGGGTGGCCTTTTGCCTCCAGAAAAGCGGTCATCAACACAGAAGCAAGAGCCTTTTCTCCTCAAATTCCAAACAGTGTGGCTTGTGGTCTGAGAAATAAGCAAATGCTCTGGATTCCCTCATCACACAGTGTCTATTTTGATTCTTCTAAATGCATTGCATTTCCTTCCACAAAAAAGCAACTGTGGCTGGGGATTTAGCTCAGTGGCATAAGCGCCTGCCTGGCAAGCACGAGGTTGAGAGTTCGATCCCCGGTACCAAAAAAAAATAACAAAAAAAAAGCAACTGTGTTCTCTTTAATAGGGAGGACAGGAGGGACAGCAGGAAGAACGTTTTGTGATTTAGTTAAGACGGTGGCAGATAGTACATCGTGGCAAGTAGGTAACAGAATTTGTCCAAATATAAATTATTAATCATTACCCTTCCCTCAATCTTTGGTCAGAATTTTTTTTATTAAGAATCACATAATGGGACCTGATTCTGCTCCCTGCAATATTTATACTGCACTTTCCAGATATTTACATTTATTTGAGACCTTATTTTCAGGTCAGAAAGATGCAAAGACTATTTAAAGTTTTACTTTGGTAATGACTGTTGGAGACATTGATTGCCAGAGAAATCCATAGTGTTACTTTTCTACTGAGTAAAATGATTTAAAATTGGGAAGTAATTTTGATTTTATGATTTAAGAAATACTAACAAATGAAGAAGTGGCAAATAGTTTGGCCACTTGCATGATGGAAGTTTTAAATACATGTTTAACTTACTTTTTACTGGAGATTGGACTTCTTAACTGTATCTCTGTGTGTAGTGTCTGTACCTTTTATCCTGTGCCTTGTTTATTTATGTGCATACTTTCCCAGCCTGACTAGTTGGAGAAGTTATCTAGGGGCTTCTCAGGCTATTCGTCGTTTACTTTCCTAATCTTTGTCTCTCCTGTCCTCCCTTCCCCTTCTTTTTCTGTCTCTTCCCTTCCTTCCCCTTCCCTCCTTTGCTTCTTGTGATACAGAGGTGAAGGGTAGTTGTCAAATGAATTGATTAATAAAGCAGTGAAGAAAGCATTGGCCCCACTGCAAATTCAGAACCAACACCAACTCCTCCCCCAGCTGTAATAAAAAAGGTTTCCACTGTTGCTCCTGTGTTTGGGAAGAATTACCCAAGTGCAACCATAGCTGGTTTTCATTCCTCTTCAAGATAGTAGCAGGGGAGATCAGTCTTGCTCTTTTTAAAAAATTAATTTTATTGGTACACTTTTGATATACATAATGATCACATTCATCATAGGGAATTTGTTCCTGTACACAAAATATCTTGATTCTTTTTTTCCCCCACATGTCCTTCTTACCCTCCTTGTTTACAAAGTCTTTGTTTTCATTTCCTTCCATTTCCCTTTTTTTCTTTTTCCCTTGGGTCCCTCCTCCCTGCTACCTCGCTCCTTCCCCTTTTCACTTGAGTATTTTCTTCCTACTTCCCAATACCTGTGATCCATTTTGGTCCTTACTGCACTTTTGGTTTTTCACACAAGAGTAACAATGTGATATTTACATGTGTGTCTGATTTATTTCACTTAAGAATATGGTCTCGAGGTGCATCTATTTACCTGTGGAAGTCTCAAGTTTATCCTTCTTTATGGCAGAATAGTACTCCATTGTATATTAAAAAATCCCATTTCTTCTTTATCTATTCATCTTGTGATGGACAGCTGGCCTGTTTCCAAGATTTAGCTATTACAAATTGTGCTGCTATAAACATGGGTGTGCATGTATCACTGTGGTATACTGCTTTTAACTCTTTTGGGAACATACCAAGAAGAATAGCTGGCTCAAACTGAAACCTCTAGTTTCAGTCTTTTGAGGAATCTCCATAGTAATTTCCATATTGGTTGTACTAATTTACACTCCCACCCACAGTGAAGAAGGGTTCCTTTTTTGTTTGTTATTGGTTGATCTCTTGATAATAACCATTCTTTCTGGAATGAGATGAAATCTCAGCGTTGTTTTAATTTAGATCTCTCAAATGACCAATGATGTTGAACATTTTTTTCATATATTATTTGCTATTTGTACTACTTCATCTGAGAAGTATGTATTTCATCTCAAACGCCCATTTTTGGATTGGGTCTTTAAATTTGGGAGTTTTGAGTTTTTAAAGTTCTTTGTATGTTCCAGACATTAGTCCTTAGTCTGAGGAATAGCTGTAAAACTTTTTTCCCATTCTGTGGGCTGACTCTTCACTCTTTTGGTGGTTTCTTTTGGAGTGCAGAAGCTTTTTAATATGTTAAGATCCCAGTTGTTGATTATTTGAATTATTTTCAGTGTGATTGGGGTTTTGTTTATAGAATATTTGCCTACACCTATGTCTTCAAGACTTTTCTCTCTATTTTATCTTCCAGAAAATGAAATCGTGAAGTGTTTTTGTTTCAATATTTAGATCTTTGATCCATTTTGACTTTAATTTAATGACTTGTGAGAGATAATGGGTCTAGGGTTAATCTTTAGCTTGTGGAAAGCTAGTTTTCCAGCACCATTTATTAAACAGGTTATATTTCTTCCAGTGAAGATATTTGGCTCCTTTGTCAAAGATAAGGTGCTGAGTGTGTTTGAGGGTTTCTTTATGGGAGGGAGTTGATTTTTTTTTTTTTTTTTGAGACAGGGTCTCTCTATGTAATCCTGTTTGATTTTGAACTCACTGTGTAGTCCAGGCTGGCCTCAAACTTGCAGTGATCCTCCTGCCTCAGCTTCCTGAGTGCTGAGATTACATGTGTGCACCACCAGCTCTGCATCTTCTGATCTGTTTCATTGATCCTCAGGTCTGTTTTTTGCAAGTACCACATTGTTTTTATCACAGTAGCTTTGTGGTATAATTTCAAGTCAGGTATTGTTGTATCCTCTGCCTTGCCTTTGTTGCCCAGGATTGCTTTTGCTATTCTGTGTCTCTTCTGGTTCCAAATGAATTTTAGGATTATTTTGTCTAGTTCTGTGTGGGATATCTTTCTCTTTTCTGATATCCTCTCCGATCTGCTTTTTCAGAGTACTGTAGTTTTCAATGTAAAGGTCTTACTTCCTTCATTAAATTAATTCCTCACTATTTCATTTTTCTTGATGCTGTTATGAAAGGTGTTATTTCTCTTGAGTTCTCCCTCATTGAGTTTTTTTTTTGTGTGTGTGTATAGGAATGCTGTTGATTTTTAAATGTGGACTTTGTTTTTGTCTATGGTGCTGAATTTTGTTATTAAATCTAGGAATCTTATGGTGGAGTTTTTCGGGTCTTCTGTGTAGAGTATCATGCTGTCTGCAAATAATCATACTTTAATGTCTTTTTTCCCTATCTATATTCCTTTTATTTCTTTCTTTGTCTAATTGCCCTGGCTAGTGTTTCCAGAACTATATTGAAAAGGACTAGTGATAGTAGGCATCCTTGTCTTGTTGCTTTCTGTTTTGACTATTTAGTATGATGTTGGGTGTTGGTTTGTCATAGATGGCTTTTATCAGATTGAGAGAAAGATAATCTATTCCAATTTTCTGTAGGGTTTTTAATCATGAATGGGTGTTGGACTTTGTCAAATGCTTTTTCCACATCTATTGATATGATGGTGTGTTTTTTTCCTTGGGTCTGTTAATATGTTGTATTATACTTACTGATTTGCATATGTTGATTTGCATGTGGTATATTATGTTTATTGATTTGCATCCCTACATCTCCGGAATGACTCCTACTTGGTCGTGATGTATAATCTTGATGATTTGCTACATTCTCTTTGTCAGTACCTTATTGAGATTTTCTGCATCTGTGTTCATTAGGGAGACTGGCCTGTAGTTTTCTTTTTTGGTTGGGTCCTTCTCTGGTTTTGGTATCAGGGTAATGCTTTCTTCTGGGAATGAATTTGGTATTATTGCATCCGCTTCAATTTCATTAAAGAGCTTGAGGAGTATTGATATTAAATCTTCTCTAAATTTCTTGCAGAATTTAGCAGTAAATCTGTTATGCCTGTGTTTTCCTTTGATGGTAGTTTTTTAAACAGCTAGTCTTGTCCTTTCATAACATTACTGATTATTTTCTACTTAAAGAATGCACATTTTTGACCAACAAATTTAAATACTTTCCAATCAGCTTTGCACCGTGATCAGACTTCCTCCTTTAATTATAATTGCTGGTGATCTTTGAACACCAGTGTAGTTTTCCTGCATGATGTTGTGGAAAGATTACTGGTTTGAGGATGAGGGTGTGTGGTTCAGCTCAGCCACTAACTGCCGACCCTTCATACTTGTGTAACTTGACTTCTTTCTCTAAAATGAGGGGCCAGGACAAAAAAAGTTTCTTGAGTGTTTTATGGTCTCTAGTGTTATGATTGTTTTGGAGGTTTGGATAGTTAAATTTAGAGATTTCCATCCTTCCTCCAGAGAATTAGATTTAGTTATTGTATTGGTCTGTTTGCTGTTCTTATAACAGAATATCTCAGGAAGCATAGTTTGTAAAGGCTTATTTAGCTCACAGTTTCAGAGGCTTAAACTCCACAGAGTGTGGCGTTGGCTCTGGTGTGAGCGTCTCTGTGTCACATGGGGGTAGGTGACATCATGGCAGGGTAGAGTTCACTTGGCAAACTAGAAGCCGGAGAGAAGGGAGGGGTCATCCTTCTCCCAGGAACTATCTGAGGTTCCACAAGAACTATATTGGTCCCTGCTGAGTGAGCAACAGGGACTCAATGACCTACCACCAGGTCCCACTTCCTTTCACCTTGCCATATGGAAAGTAAACTTCCGACACACTGGAGCAATTATCCAGTGTGGCACTAAAATGTTAGGATGATCTGAGAAGGAATATTTAAAGCAAGAGATTGTCTGAGTTGTTTAACCTCTGATTTGGGTATTTGAAGTCCTTATGCCCAGGTAAAGGTGAAGCATCTAATAAAAGTGAATAATTTGAGAACTTGAATTACCAAATGGTTCCTCAGACTTAGTTCTAAATTTTTGTTATTATTTGTAGTGCTTGCTGAAAGCCTGGCTCACCGAAAAAGAAGAAGCTTTGAATAAAGTCCAGACAAGCAATTTCAAGGACCAGAAGGAACTAAGTGTCAGCGTTCGACGTCTGGCTGTAAGTGATATTAATTGTCATTGCTGTGGCGTAAGCCTACGACGTCCTAGTGTTTTGTACTGATATTGACTAGAATTTAGTGACTATAGGCAATGGAGCATTCTCAAACACTAGACTGCTGTCATGCGTTGATCCGAACCTGTTTTATGGTTCATATGTTTTCGCATAGTGAATTATGAAATATACATGTTCACATTTCCTGATGGGGGAGCAGGAAGGTAAAATCCTATTAAGAGAGCATCATCTAATGAGTAATCTAAAACATTAGATTTTGAAGGAAGACATGGAAATGAAACGTCAAACTTTGGATCAACTGAGTGAAATTGGCCAGGACGTGGGACAATTACTCGACAACCCCAAGGCCTCTAAGAAGATGAACAGTGACTCAGAGGAACTGACTCAGAGATGGGATTCTTTGGTTCAGAGATTGGAAGATTCCTCCAACCAGGTATCTTTGAATGTGAATGGTTTGTTGTGCAGTGAAGTAAAATTTGATTATTCACGTTGGTTCTTGTGAAATAAAAGACAAGTAAGTGTGCTGCATGTTGGTTCCTTATATGTGATGAATAATTGACATGGGTTGGAATGGAAATCTTCGTATTTCTAAAGTAAAGTTGAATAGATACAAAAATCCTAAACATAGCTATAGTTTAATCTGTAGTAATTGAGAATACCTCACCAAGAAGGCAATATATAGTCTTAAAAATTAAAATCTTAATCTCAAAAAATATTTTAGTGAATTGAGATTTAACTTTGGTTTATACATGAATGTTTATAGCAGCATTATTCATAACAGTGAAAGAGTGGAAGAGCCCAAGTATCTATCAAAAGATAAATGGCTACATAAAGTGTGGTATGTCTGTATACTATACCCCATACATTACTTTTTAAATTAAAAAAATTTTTTTTTATTGTAAAGAGAATAAAAACAAAAATAAAACAAAACAAATCAAATCAAAACAAACCAGTGTGACACAGGAGTTTAAAACAGTAGGAAATCAACAGTGGTTACCATAATGCCTCTTGTTGTCTTCAAAATAGTGGTAGATACCTTCAAACATAGTAGAAATCAAACAAAACAGAACAGAGTAGAATCAATAAAAACAAAACAGTGAATGTAATAAAGGACTTCAAAACAAGACAACAGTAAATCCAAAATGGCTACCATAATACTTCTTACTATATTTGAAATAGCTGCCCCTGCCCATCAGATATAACAAAATCAAACAAAACAAAAAAGAATAAAACCCAACCCAACAAAACAATGAAAATGATACAGGGTTTCAAAACAAGATAACAGGGAATTAACAATGGCTACTAACTTCAGAAGGAGATCCCCCATAGATACCACACAGCGTACCACGCTCCTCTGAATAGATGATCAGACCACCAGCCTTAGACCTGTGATGTCAGTGAAACACCAAACACCACAAGTATCAAATTGCATTTCACCTCAATAGCTATCATCACAGCCTGTGTTTCTGCAGATCAGCAGGTTGCTGGCAGGGAGTTTAGCTCTTCTTATTTCCCCTCGTGCGTGCTGGAAGGGGCTGGGGTCTGGCTGACCCCTGGTGGCAGTGGCCCGCGCATGGCACTGGTTTGCAGGGAGGGTTTGCTTCTTGTTGATTTCTTGTTCTCTTCCCCCATAGTCTGCTAATGGTGCTGACTCAGTGACTTTTTTATATATGAATCTAAAAATTAATTTATATTTGTGTTAAATGAGAAATACATTCCTTGCAGGGAATTGGTGTGTGTGTGTGTGTGTGTGTGTGTGTGTGTGTGTGTGTGCCTATAGTCACACACACACACACACACACACACACACACACACGTATGTATATATATACAATTCCCTGCAAGGAATGTTAAGGAGGAGGAAGTATTGGCCTATGTGTCAACCTGGATGAACCATGAAGACATGCTAAGTAAAAGAAGCCACAAGGTGTCCAGAACAGGTAAATCTTTGCTTAGAAAGTGGAGTTGTAGTTGCCAGGACTTGTTGGAGTAGGGATGGGGAACTGTCTGCTAATGGGTGTGAATTTTATCTTTGGAGTTAGGATGGGGATGCTTGCACAATTATGAGTGTACTAATAGCTAACGAGTGGTACATTTGCAAAGGGAGAACAGTATGACATGTGAATTGGATGTTCAAAAACCCTTTCTAGGGCCAGGGATTTAGCTCAGTGGCTTAAGTGCCTGCCTGGTAGGCGGCAAGGTTGTGAGTTCGATCCCTGGTACCAAAAAAACAAAAAACAAAAACAAAACCCTTTTTGCAAAACTGAACTGTATATTTTTCTTTCAGGTGACTCAGGCTGTAGCAAAGCTGGGGATGTCCCAGATACCCCAGAAGGATCTTTTGGAGACCGTTCGTGTAAGAGAACAAGTAACTACCAAGAAGTCTAAGCAGGAACTGCCTCCTCCTCCTCCCCCTAAGAAGAGACAGATCCACGTGGACACTGAAGTTAAAAAAAAGTGAGAACAGAGAAGAATTTTCCAAACCCCAAATTACACATAATAGATTTGATAGTGGGCACTTACTTTGTACTAATCATTAATCAAATGCAAATTTTCAACATAATTATTATTATGGAAATTCAGCTACTGAACCATTCACAGCCTTTGCCTCTTTTGAACATTGTACTTGATACCCTAGCAAAGCATCAGAATTGTCCTGGATGATTTTCTTAATCCTGTGTTGAATTAGCACAACTGTGTGATAGAGCCCTTCTTTCTTCTTTTTCTGTTTACCCTGAAAGGATATGATTGCCTATAACTCCTCATTTATTTTTTCTTTTACCGTTTACAACTCTGACAATTTTGCTTTAAGTAGCTCCCCTATTTTTTATAAGTCTCTTTCCTCCTTTCTTCATTAAAAAACATTTAATTTCAGTTGAGCAAGGTGGCAAAGGTTTGAATGCAGTTATTTGGCAGGCTGAGGCAGGAGGATTGCAAGTTTGAAGTGAACCTAGGTAGCTTAGTGAGACTGTTTCTCAAAATAAAATATGATGGGGATGTAGCTGGGGATGTAGCTCAGTGGCATGCTTAATGTACATTTAGAGAGCTTTCTGCTGCAAGAAATGAAATCCTTTGCTCAAAGTGTCTTAAATGATGAGGTTGTTCTTGTTTCATGTTACAGGTAGTTCAGAGGCTAGGCAGTTTTAATGAGCTTCGGCAGCCTTCCATGTTGAGTGCCTGTCCTTTCTGTAAGGTAGCTTTCATCTTCAGCCTTGTCCTGCAGCAGACTCCTGTCCTGGTGCTGCTGGCTGGATGCTGACCAGTATTTATACTTTGGGTATGCGAGAGGTGGAAATGATCTTTTCTTTGTCTGTGTGTTCTGGGACTCTAGGACAGGAAGGGAGAATTGATGGAGGGTGGGCAGGGTTGTGAGCAACCAGCGGTGAGGACCACTGTCATCACCTTCAAGATTGGGTTGATGTGTGCAATCCTTCAGTTCATTCCTGAACAAGCAGCCTGCAGTAGTGCATTCAGTTCAGGATGGGAGAAGGCAGTTAAGTCTTATTATGGGATCGGTTACTTTTATGTTCGAAGTCTATCCCCTGTAAGATCTTCTTTGGTGCAGTATAGAATCACACCTTCCCTCTTCAGTATGGTACCCCTTTGCTACGTGAAGACAGCTGTTCTCTTCCAGTTTTCCTTGTCCTAAAGTCCAGACTGCAGTCATTCCCAGTGTGACATGGCTTCCAGATTCTCATATCTTCATTCTGCTGTAGAAACTACTGTTACCTTGTCTTGAAATGGTCTGCCCAAGCATTAGCCAGCCTCCGTACCTACCGTAACATGGCTACTTCCTTCCTCTAATCATCTCTTGACTCCTGATTCTGCTGGTTGTGTTTTGTTGTTGTTGATATTCTTTTATCAACTAAGAGAATAATGGGACATTCATATTCCAGAGTGTGGACATTTGTTAATGTGACCCAAAATCACTGTATCGCTTTTGTTCCTTTGGAGGGCAAAGATTGACTGAGTCTCCAAGGTTATTTTCAATGGCCTTCCTTTCTCTGAAAGAGTAAACAGAAATCTGCTGTTAGGATGCAGGAGGAAGGGGCGCTGTTTGTTGACACCTTGACTCCTGGTTATTTGCCTAGAGCAGCATAAAAGCCCACATGTATGCTAAATTAAAACTCTTTACAGCCTGGGTTCTCTGAAATTGAAGAGTTTGTTGAGCTGTGAAAGATCCCAGTCAGGAAAGGACCAGGTTTGGGGATAACTTCCAGCAGTTAGCCTAGCTAGGAGTTGGAAATGTGTCTGCTGGGCCTAAGAACCATGAAAATTTGGGAAAGGACAGCCTCAATTGTTAACTTTGAACCTCTCTGGCTCTAACTAGGAGGGAAGGGCAGTTTGAGGCCATGAAAGTTTTGGGATAGAAGCCTCCTTCAGGAGAATTACTTAGGGCTTCTGGATTGATGGGGGTTAGCGGTCTGGGAAGTTTTAGGTGAACCTCAGGTGATGCTGCCTGAGGTGGGGGGGATGGGTGTCTGGCTACCACGTTAAGTTTCAGGGTTTCAGCAAACACCCAGGAATGTGGAACAGTCTTCTGTTGGTTTCGCCTGGTAGCTGTTCACTGATTAACTTTTCTTCTTCCTCTCTCCACCCTCCAGACTTTTAGATTAAATTTAGGACATCTCAGGATTTTTTGTTGTATGACATATTACCAGGAAAACTTACTTGGAGGAGATGACAGTCACAATTCACTAGAAATACGTGTAGCACAGTGTCCCGAAAGAGTTGAGGTTATAACACGTGTTGCTGCTTTACATTCTGTGATGCTCTGTACGGGGAGCTGCACCTGCCTTGGTTTGAACTGTGGCTCTACCGTGTATTTGTGTGGACAGTTACTTAAAGCCTCTGTGAGCTCAGTGTCTTCAGCTCCAAAAGGGATAACAGTAGTGCATGCCTCGTAGGGTGGTTGCGTGCATGCAGTAAATACTCAGTCAAAGGGTCTGGTTTCCGGTCCGCCGTCTGTCCTGATATGTCCTCCTCCTGTTCAACCTCCTGTTTCCACGGCCTTCTCAGCCCCTGGGGAACATGTCCCCTTTTCCGCCTCCCCTGTCACTCTCTTGGTACTGGCTCTGTTCAATACCATAGACTTTGCTTTGCAGTCACCTCCCTTTAGTTCCAGCTCCGCAGGGAACACAAAAGTATGAACAGAATCCTATCAGTCTAAGCAAAAAGCCCTTGCTGACTCCCAAGTGCTCTTTGATAGAGTGCAAACGCCTTAAATTGTACCACAGAGCCTTCCAGTGTCTCTGGAGCTTGTGATTCTTGGCCACGCTGTCACTTATTCTTCCCTTGTAAGTACTGTCTATTCCTGCCACACCTAGTTTTGCAATTTGCTAAATGTACCTTTTCCTTTCTTTGTTGTCCCTTTGCAAGGAAAACTGCTAAGCAGAGCCAAGCTCTGCCCTAGGAAGCCATCCTTCCTGCCCTGGTTGGATTAGGAGCCACTCCTGTGTACTCCAGGAATCAGCACCTAGCACCTTTCCATTGCTTTCTAGTGATTGGAAGCTCCATGAGGGCTGAGATTTGTGTGTCTGATTCGCCTGAACGTCAACAGTCCTGCCCATACTGCCTGTGACGGTGCTGGGCATTTCCTAAGGCTCCATCATTACATATAGAATAAAAGAAAGCATTGCTTTTAGGAATGTTTGTCCTTGCTCTTTTCTGCTATCATCTAACCAAATCCAGTTTTCGTTATCTACAAAAGCTTGTAACAATTCCAGTAATAATTTTTATGTATTTATTTGATTAATGTATTAACACTATAATATTCTTTTCACTCTCTTCACTGTAAATGTATGATCTTATTTTGTACGGCTGCTATGTTTCTGGGGAATTGTTTCAAAACACATACCTGATGGATGTCTGGGTTGCTCTTTCTTGAGCCACATAAAGCACCAGGAGAAAATAAATAGTAGATGGTAACCTATGAATCTTAAATCAGGTTTGATGCTGCAAGTGCAGAGCTGCTGAACTGGATTTTGAAATCCAAGACCACCATTCAGGCCACAGAGATAAAGGAGTATAAGAAGACGCAGGAGACTTCAGAAATGAAAAAGAAGTTGAAGGTAAAACATGAAACAAAATTATTCCAGCAGATAAAATCATCAGGCTAGGTTTGATGTTGTCTTGAAGATGTGGTGGGAGCCAGGAGCTTCCTGGGGGAAAATGTGGCCATCAGACGGCTTTGAGAGCATGGTAGTACAGTCCGACTCCCTGCTCCTACCTCCCATGAGTCCCTGTATGGAAGAGGATCGTTTTTCCTTTTTCCTCACTAGCCATGAGGGTATGCAGTAGGCAGCTTCTAAGGTGGTCCAGTTATCATTACTATTTTTTCACTTATGTGGAGCTCCCTCCATCTGGTGTCTAAGAATTTAGGACTTTGTGTTATTCCTAAGTTTTTTTCTTCTCTCTCTCTCTCTTTTTTTTTTTTTTTTTTGGTTTTTTTGAGACAAGGTCTTGCAGTACAGTTCAGGCTGGCCTTGAGCTCATTTTGTAGCCCAGGCTGGTCTCGAATTTGCAATGGTCCTCCTGCCACAGCCTCCTGAGTGCTGGGATTGCTTACAGATGTGCGCCACCATCCCCAGCATTCCTAAATTGTTTTGCCTTTTGAGTACAACAAATTATTTCACATCTCAAAATTTCTTCAATATAGTCTCTTTAAAGAAGAAACACAGTTTTAAAAAATAGATGCAGTCAGTCCTTTGGGTCTCTGGGATGTATATTGGTAGATTCAACCAACTGTGGGTCAAAAATGTTGAGAAAAAGTTTTCCAGAGAGCATCACAAAGCAAATTGCATTTGCCTGCCTCTATGCTGAAGCCATGCGAATGAGGGGTCGTGTAGGTGTGACCTGCGGTAGCCTCTGCTATCCCCCAGTACTTGCCATCAACACATTGTCCTCTTTGCATCTTGTTCCTGGAATGAGATGTAGGATGGTTGCCTCTGTACTGCACATCTTTTCCTTAAAATATGTACAGTATAAGGATGATTTATCTAGCGTTTGTATTATATTAGGTATTATAAGTAATCTAAAGTGGAGTTTTGTTGTTTTTTCGACAAGTTCTCACTGTGTAGTTCAGGCTGGCCTTGAACTTACTATGTGTCCCAGGTTGGCTTTCAGTGTGATCCTCCTGCCTCAGCCTCCTGAGTGCTGAAATTATAAGTGTGTGCTGCTATGTCTGGCTAGAGATGTGTGTAGGCCAAATGTGCATAGTACACCATTTAATTAAGGGACTTGAGCACCGTTAGAGTTCATTATCCAAAGGGGATCCAGGAGCCGTTCACCACAGTTATTGAGGAATGATGGTATTAAAGAGAAGAGCTACTGTTTGTGCACAGAGAACAAAGTGCTATAGCTTGAGTCTTAAGCTTATTGTCATTACTTAAAAATCTGAAAGCAATATGATTGTGGTTGAAGTTTGCATTAGACTCAGACTTACAGGAACATCAACAAATAATACTAAACCTCAGAATATCTCTTTTTTTTTTTCCAATTAGCTTTCCATCAGTGATCTCTAATAGCACATTCAATTCTTTTGACTTATATCATTATTTTTATTATGTGGAATATTCAGGGTATATTTGTGAGTTTAAAACATTCATTTTAATTTTCTGCTGTTGGTAAGAACTCATAGTGATTTTTTTTTTTTTTTTTTTTTTTTTGTGAGAGAAATGAAAGTTTCGTAGTTGTTGTCATCATTGTTTTTTTGAAGTTACCTTTTCAGACTTATCCCTGGAGTGCTGGTGGGCAGCCTGGATTTACATGTCTTTTTTACAGTGTAGTAGTTTCTTAGGTAAACTTTGACAAAAATACCTATAGAAAATTCATGAAGAGCTTTAAACATAAGCATTTAAAATAGCATTAACATTACGTTGAGTAGAAGGATTGGAATATTTCATTCTTACACTGAGACTTTATTTTCAGGAATTAGAAAAAGAACAAACAGAAAGAAGCCCCCGACTGGATGAATTAAAGCAAACTGGACAGATCCTTTTGGAGCAAATGGGAAAAGGTGGGACCTTCGATTTTTTTTTTTTTTTTTTTTTGATCAGATTCTTCTAAATGGTAACACTGAGTAGTATTTGTGGTTGGATATATTTACCAATTATTATAACTCTAACACTCTTTTGCTATAAAACTGGTTTTTGAAACTATTTTAGGCAGCAGAATCTTTTAATATAAAATCTTATGCTGGATCTGATTATTGAAAATAGGTAAGTCTTTTCTGCTTTGGCAATCAGAAATTCTGAAATCCCAGCAGAACAGTTAAAATCCAGTGGTGCTGAAGATTGTAAACACATCTTTGGGGGATATATATTGGGATTTTTTTCCCACAAGGTTTGGGTAACAAAGGGAAACTGTACTTTGGTGACATTTGGGAAACGAAGTTATGTTAAGGTAAATTCATTAATATTTCATATTTGATCACTTCCAGTGCATTATAATATTTTGTTCTAGGAATTTTTAAATGGTGAAATCTGATAAGATGTTACTTGAAATTTCTGTTTGTATGAAAGAACTTTTTCTTTTTTTGGCCATTACTCAGAGGAGTTTCAAAATTAGTATTTTTGGTCCATTCTTTAGTCTAGATTTTTTTGGGAAGGGTGGGGAAACTGAGTCTTGAATTCAGGACCTTTGCGTGGAGCTGCCTCATGAGCCCCTCCTCCTCCTCATTTTTTATTTTGGAACAGGATCTTGCTAAGATGTCCAGGTGGGCCTCAACCATCTCAGCCTCCCAGAACGCTGGTATTACATGCCTATGCCATCATGCCTGGCACTTTTTGCCAGCTTTTAAAGACATTTGTTATACACTGTATTCCTAGTTCTAACATGAGGTAAATGC
>RJWM01034088.1:9589-20113 GCA_004363535.1 Dasyprocta punctata
CCCAGAAGGCAGTCTAGTTGTCTTCTGGTTGGTGCTGCTCAGGCCCAGTGGGGCGGGTTCCTGAAAGGCCCATCTCTTTCTCTTCCTGGAGTCCATGTCAGTCATGCAGTCCCTTGGAGAGCAGACTAGTTGTCTTCTGGTTGGTGCTGCTCAGGCTCAGTGCTTGTATTGTTTTCATTGTTCTGTTTAGTTTGCTTTTGTTCTGCTTTGGTTTATCTAATTTTAGTACATTTGATGGCACAGGCCACTATTTCAAAGAAAACAAAATACATTATGCATCTTGGTTACATTTTTCTCATTGCTGAAACAAAATAGCTGATGCCCAAAATTAGGAAGGGCAATGTTTATGTCTTATCATTCTTAGTGGTTTCAGTCAACTCTCAGTTGGCTCAGTTGGCAGCATGGTGTGGTGGGGTAGCCATTCATGGTGGCCATAAAACACAAAGCACAAGCAAACCTGAGAGAGAGGGAGACACACCATCTCTCCACCCTTACACTTTATGTCAGCTCCAGTCCTGGGTGGGTGCAGCACTCACATTGCCAATCCCAGTACTAGACAACAAACCAATCATCAATGCTAGACTCAGCCAAATCCATGCTATGATTACATGAAACTTGGCAGGGTCATAGGAATATAACCCATAACATTATGGCAGCCATTACAGATTTCCTGTTAGCTTGTATTGAAGCCCTACATTACTTTCATTGTTTTGTTTTGAGTGATTTTATTATATTTTTATTTGATTGATTGTATTATGTCCGATGATATAAGCAACTACTTAGAAGTCAACAAGAGGCATTATGGTAATCCCTGTGGTTTTACAATTGTTTTGGAGTCCTGTATTGGTTCCACTCTTTTGTTTATATTGGTTTTATTCTGTAGTATTTTGTTTGATTTTATTATACCTGATGGTATGGGCAGTTACTTTGAAGATATCAAGAGGCATTATGGTAGCCATTATTGATTTCCTTTTATCTTTTTTGAAGTCATGTACATGTTCATTGGTTTGTTTTGATTGACTCTATTCTATTTTATTTTGTTAGGTTTCATTCTCTTCAAAATAAAAGATAAAAAAAGAAGAAAAAGAAATGATCCTGAGAATCATATCAATAAATTTAAAACTACACAGTAGCAAAACAGAAAAAGTAACAGACAACCTACAGGAAAAGAATAATTCTTGACAGCTATTATTCAGATGTTAAACTAACATCTAGAATGGTAAAGAATTTATAAAACGTATTTCATGAAACAAAGTTGACACCTGAATCAAATACACACTTCTCTGATATAGAGATACAGATGGCCTATATACACATTTAAAAATGTTTTCAAGATTGCTGACCTTTAGGGAAAACCATACTACAATTGCAATGAGATGCCGTATGACTGCAGAAAAGATGGCTATTATCAAAACATCTAAGAATAACAGATACCAAGGAGAATGTAAGGAAAGAAATCACTCTTCAACACTGTTATTGAAAACACCTTCTGTCAACACACCACTATGAAAGTAAGTGGGAAAAATGCACAAATTGCAATAAAGAAGAAATTTCATTTGACCATCTCCCATCCAGATATTGTCCCAGAAGATGTAAATCAGAACACTCCTGAGGTATGAGCATATTCATGTGTTTCAGCAGACCAAATTTGAATAACTGGATCTTGGAAACAGTATATGTCTACCAAAAAAATGACTGTATAAAGAGAATATACCACTTGTTTGAAATGAAATACTATTCTCAATGAGATTGTATTTGACATCACAGCAAATTGGGCATAACTGGAGATGACAGTGCTAACTAAAATAGATACACATAAGCTTAAATACCACATGGTGTATCTTATATGTGTACATTTCAGATGCCTGCTTCTGTATTGGATTTATAAATTTGTGCCCAAGTCATTTCATTCTTTCAAAGCAATTGAACACTTGTTCTAATACATTTCACTTATAATGCTATCTGTCTAATATACTGAAGAAAATATTTTGTACTTTTTCTTCTTTGTAATGAGAGTCTCTTTTTTGACTTGCACAATGAATAACATTTGGGTATCATTTAAGATTATAAAACAGTACATTTTTAATTGTTGTTCCTTAATTTGTTATAGAAGTTTGTCTTACTTTTTCATAGGATTAAAAAGAGCACTTCTTAAAATTTTTACTATCACCTAATTGTTATACATGAATATTATTATATAAGTATATGACTATCAGGTGAAACTAGAAAAATAAAATCTTCTAAGGTATGTGATACAGAGGCAGGGAAGATATCAATGTGAAAGGTCCTACTGGGATGAAAAAAGCAAGGATTTTGAGAACTTAATAAAGGAAGATAAAAGTATCAGTAACAGATAAATAGTACACTAATTCATTATTACTTTCTGTAATAACTTTTTTCATTTTAAAGGGAGAAAATAATTTTCCCAACACTCTGGCACCAGGGATCAAACACAGAACCTCACACCTGCCAGGCAGGCACTTAAAACACTGAGACAAACTCCTGGTCCTAGTTTTCTGAGACAGGGTCACACTATGTAGTTTAGGCCGGTCTTGTACTCATGTTGTTGCCCAAGCTGGCCTCGAACTCACAACACTCAGCCTCCCAAGTGCTGGGATTAAAGGCATGCACCACCATGACCGTCTCCAACAAAAGAATTTTAAAACAAAATAAAAGCATATTACAAAATGTTTTCTTTAAATTAGTTGCTCAGATTACAACATATCTACATGTAATTGTCCAAACAATATTTCCACAAACCTTTCTTTCCAATGAACTAAGATGTTTACATGTGCTGCCTGATTTTATTCACTTATAAATATGGTCTCTAGTTGCTTTCATTTACTTATAAAACCTTAAGAATATCCCATATTCTGATCAACTAGTACTTCATTATTTTAAAATGTCATGTCTCTTTTATGCAGTCTTCAGCTGATGAGCATCTAGTTGATTTCCAAGTTTGAACTCACTACAAATTGTGCTGCTATCATTGTGAGTGCACATTTATCACCGTGATATGCTTTCTGTTCTTCTGGGAAGACACCCAGAAGAGGAATAGCTGGGTCAATTTGGACCTCCACTCCTACTTTTTTGAGGAATCTCCATACTAAAATACAGTGATTAATTTAATTTACAGTTCCAACTGCGGAGAAGGATTGTTTTTTCCTCACAGTGGCTCCAAGTTGATTTCTTCATAATAGGCCTTTTTCTGAGTGAGGTGGAATCTCTGCAATGTTTCAATTTGCATCTCTCAAATGACCAGTGATGTTGAACATTTTTATATGTTTATTTGCTGCTTTCACACGTTCATCTGATGTATACATTTCAGATGCCTACTTTTGGGTTGGATTTATAAAGTTGTGTAGTGCAATTTTTTTTTTAGTTCTTTACTTATTCTTGATAGTAATTCTTTTTCTGAGGAACAGCTGGCAAACACTTTTTCCCACATAGTGAGTCATGTTTTCACTCTGTTGCTGCTTTCTTTTGCTGTGCAAAACTTTTTAATAAGATGAAATCTCAGTTGTTGACTGTGATACTTCCTGTGTGACAAGGTTTTATGCGTAAAGTTTTTGCCTTCACCAATGTCTTCAAGTTTTACCTATTCTATCTTCCAGCAGATTTAATATGCTTGTGTCTTAATATTTAGATGAGATATCAATTTTGCCTTTATGCTAGTGCATTATGAAAGAGATGTGTCCAATTTTAATCATCCAGCACCATTTGTTACAGAAACTACATTTGTTTTAGTGAATCTGTTTGACATTGTCAAAGAGTTGGTGACTTAGTATGTCTGGAGTTGTTTCTTCATCTCCTTTTTCTTCTATTGATTTTTTTCTTTCTAGTAGCAAGTTGATTTTACCAGAGTAGATTTTCAGTATAATTGTAAGTCAGGGATTATGCATCTTGTCTTGCTGTTTTTGTTAAGAATTTCCTTTGTTATTGTAGGTCTCTTCTGATTTTGGATGAAGCTTACAATGGTGTTCTCCAATTCTGTGATGTATATGATTGGAATTTTGTTTAGAATTGCATTAAATCAGTAAAACAGTTTCAGAAGTCTGGCAATTTTCACTATATTGGTTCTTTCTACCCAAGACCATTTGGTGCCTTTCCATTTTCTAATATTCTTTTCAATCTCCTTTTTTTAAAAAAAAAAAAAGTAGTGTAGTTCTCAGTGTAGACATCTTTACATCCATTATTAGATTTATTCCTAGGTATTTCTTTTTTTGTTTGTTTTGTTTAGTTTTTGATTGTGAAAGGTATTGTTTCCCTGATTTCTCTCTCAATAAATTTCTGATTCATGCAGAGCAAGGCAATTGAGATTTGAGTGTTGACTTTGTATCCAGCTACACTACTGAATTTGCTTATTGAATGTACAAGGTTTTAGTGAAGCTTTTGTGGTCTTCTACATAGAGTATCATGTTACCTGCAAATAACAGTGATTTAACTTCCTTTTCTATCTTTTTTCATCTTAGTTTTTCCTCTCATCCAAATGTTCTGGCTAAAATTTCCAGGACTACGTGGAATTAGAGTGGAGCCAGTTCACATCTGTATCTTGTTCCTGATTTTAGAGTATTTTCAGTTTTTCCTCATTTAGTATGATGATAGTTGCTGTCTTGTCATATATGGCTTTTTTCAGATTGAGATAAATACAACCTATTCTAATTCTCTGGAATGTTATGAATGATTGCTGGAATTTGTCAAAAGTCTTTAGTAAGTCTATTGAGCTTATAATGTGATATTTGCCCTTGGCTCTATTAAAATGTGTATTACAATTATTGATTTGCATATCTTGAACCATGCCTGCATCACTGGGATGAATTACACCTGGTCATATTGTGTACTCCTCTTGATAATTTGCTGTATTCTATTTGCCAGTATATTATTGATAATTTGTTTGTGAAGTTGTTCTGTATTATTATCATTATTATTATTTTGGTTGGAATCTTGTTTTGGTTTCAGGATAGTACTTGCTTTCAGGAGTCACTTTCAGAGTATTAGGACCCTTTCCATTTCATTAAAGATTTTGAGGAATGATCACATTAGATCCTCTCTAAATTTATTGTAGAAATCAGCTATATATCCATAAGGATCTGAGCTTTCCTTTGTTGATAGACTTTTAACAATCTTGTAGAGTCTACTGACTAAACCATGGTTATTAACATTTTTGCATCCCTGATCATTAGGCAAAGTGACCTGTAATTCCCTTTCCTAGTTGGGTCCTACTCCAGTTCTGGTAGCAAGATAATCCTTGCTTCCAGGAATAAGGTTAGGAGTATTGCTTCCCTTTCAATTACATTTAAGTGTTTGAGAAGTAGTGGTAGTAGGTCTTCTCTAAATAGCTAGTAGAACTCAACATTAAATCTGTCAGGGCCTGGGCTTTTCTCTGTTGGTAGGTTTTTAATTATATCTTGGTTTCACTGATGAATATTGATTTTTTTTTTAGAATTGTTATATCTTCCTGATTCAAGTTGGTAATTCATATATATTTAGGAATCTGTCAATTTCTTCTGCATTTTCCATCTTATTAGAATACAAGTTTCAAAGTAAAGAAGTACAGATGATCTGGACTTCTGCAGCATTGTTCATCATTTCACCGTTTCACTCCAGATTATTAAGATTTGAGTCTTTTTTCTGATAAAGTTGGTTAGTAGTTTGTTGAGCTTACTTAATCTTTCAAAGAACTCACTCATCAACTCATTGATTCATTGTTCTTCATAATTTCCTCTTTGTATGAGCTTTTGGGTCAGCCTGCTCTTTTTTTGTCTAGAAGTTTCAGGTTCTCCAATAAATTGTTTATAATTGATTGCTCTGTTTTCCTGATATGAGTTGTTACCACTATAAATTTCCCAAATAGCACTGTTTTCATTGTGTTGCATGAGATCCAGTATGTTGTGCTGTTGCAATCATTCAACTGTAAAAACTGTCTGATATCTTCTTTAATTTCATGTGTTGTTCAAGAAGGTGGTACATAATTTCCATGTGTTTATGAAGTTCTTGTTTCTTTTGCCATGAGTTTCTAGATTCATTCCACTATGGTCTGATAATATGCATGGTATGATTTCATTTCCTTTGCATCTAATTAAGCATGTTCTATGAAATAGTATATGGTGTATTTTGGAGACCATCCCATGTGCAGCAGAGAAGAATGTGTATTTGGATGCTATGGGTGGGAATACTGAGGCATCAAATAAATCCATTTTTCAAGCACTTGGTTCAGTTTTAATATTGCACTGTCAATTTTTTTGTCTGATTGATCTGTCTGTGTGTTTGTGTGTGTGTGTTTTCTGTGTGTGCAACAAAAGAGTACTGAGATTTCCCAATGGAATTTTATTAGTGCTTATTTGAGTTTTTATGCCTGTTAATATTTGTTTTATTTAGTTATGTGCAATGGTGTTTGTTGCATGTATATTGCTATGCTTGATACATTGTGTCAACTTGAGAATTTTAGGAGTTTAACTGAGAGACTATGCAGAGAGCCAGGGTTCTTGCTTTATAAAAATCTTCATCCTATGGAAGAGGAGGGTAAAGAGATTTTGTGAGAGCTACGTCTGCTCTAGGGATTAGGGGGTGGCCTGCATGCACTAAAAGGGAGAAGAGGCTTGTTTTCTCACTGTTGCTCTGGCTGCTGAATTGAAGTGTTGTCCCAGTGTCATGCTACTCTGCCTTGGAACCAACTGATTATGGACTGAAACC
Organism: Dasyprocta punctata; assembly: GCA_004363535.1. Lineage (NCBI taxonomy): Eukaryota > Metazoa > Chordata > Mammalia > Rodentia > Dasyproctidae > Dasyprocta > Dasyprocta punctata. Next base: position 16,283 of record RJWM01034088.1, read on the forward strand.
TCCAAAAACTGTAAGATAAATAAACCATTCCTTCTTTCATTTTGGGTGTCAGATATTTTGCCCTAGCAATGAGAGAAAAGATAAAAGTAAGCAAGACATATAGTAATGATCATAATGATATGAAATTCCCAGAGCATTGGTGCATTGCTGTGAGAGTTGGGATTAGATGGAGGCTCTTTTGTCATTCTGGATATTACTGTTCAGTTCAAATCTAGGAATACTACTTTTAAGAAGGACTTCTACCAGTTCCAAACCCTATTCTGATCTGTTCAGGAAAATCTATGAGATTGTGGGTGATTGTTTCCCTCTAGAAAGAGTCTATGGAGGACATCTGGTCTGCTGAGGAAAAGAAAAATGAAGAGGCATCCCTCACTACACATTTGGTTGGGGAAACAGGTAAAATTCAGGAGATATATGAAATGGAACAAACAGTGCAAAATTTTGTAGAAAGCCATCACCCAAATAAAACTGGAGCAATGTGAGTGATGAAACCATTGAACGAGAAATCAGTGATACATTTCCACAAAATATTTAAAAAGGACAAAAGGAAGTGTCATTGGATAGCTTTTCTGTTAAAGTTGCATGAAAAGAAGATTACTCCATGGAGTTGATAGCAGTGATTTCTTTAGTGACATGGGAAATTGTCCTATCATGACATTTGTCTTTCTGTTCTCCCTCATACCAGTTGTGAAGGTTCTCCATATTAAGTGAAGATTGGTTCATGTTTAATATTTCATATTTTCTTTATTGTCTTGTCTTACATTACATTTTTTTAGTTAAAAGAGAAAAAAACAGAAAAAATGCAAAAGAGACAAATAACAACAACAAACCCCAAATAATAACAATATAGGCATTCAAAACAAGGTGCTAAGAATTTAACAATGGTTGCTGTATTCCATATACTTATCTTCAAAATAGTTGCTTAGATTACCAGATACAGACAGAAAATTGATCTAATCATATGATTATTAACTGTTCTTTTCCAAAAACTAATGGAATTACTAGTACAATCATGTCAACTATCACATATTTACATCTTTCTCCTTTTCCCATCCTTCTTTCCTCCTTTCCCTATCCTACTTACTTTTCCCCTTTGAGCAATTTCTTACCCTTACACAATATCTGTTGTTCATCTTGAATCTTATTTGCTCTTTTAGTTTCTTACATTAGAGAGAAAATACAGTATTTACACATGTGAGTTTGATTTATTTCACTTATGAATATGGTCTCAAGTCAGGTCCATTTACTTATAAAAGTCTCAATGCAATCTTTCTTTATAGCTGAGTAGTACTCCATTGTATAAAAATACCATATCCTCTTATCCATTCCTGGATTGCTGGTCACTTGGGTTGTTTCCAAGATTTGGCTATTACAAATTGGGTTGCTATAAACATGGGTGCACATATATCACTACTGTATGACATTTTCTATTCTTCTGGGAAAATGCCCAGAAGTAGAAAAGCTGGATCAAGTGGAATCTATAGTCCTGGTTTCTTGAGGACTCTCCACACTGATTTCCACAGTGTTTGCACCAGTTTATTCTCTCACCAACAGTGGAGAAGGGTTCCTTTATCCCTACAGGTCCTCCAGCACTTGTTATTGGTTGATTTCTTGATCTAGGCCATTCTTTCTGGGGTGAGGTGGGATCTCAGTGTTGGTTTATACTTCATGTCCCAAATAACCATTAGTGTTGAAATTTTTTTCATGTGTTTACTTACCATTTCTATTTCTTCATCTGAAAAGTGTGTGTTCATCACAGATGTCCATTTTGTATTGGATCTTGAATTCTGGGGGCCTGATTTTTTAAATTCTTTATATGTTTTAGATAGATGTTCTTCATCTGAGAGACAGTTGGCTAAGATATTTTCCCAAATTGTGGGTTTTCTTTTCACTGTGTTGCAGATTTCCTTTGACATGCAAAATCTTTTTAATAAGATGAGATCCCAGTTGTTGATTCTGTGAAGCATTTCTGGTGCAGTGTGATTTTTGTTCATTAACTCTCTGTCTACTCCTATGTTGCCAAGATTTTTACCTACTTTGTCTTCTAGCAGATTTAGTGTCTCTGTTTTAATATTCAGATCTTTGATTTTGTGTGTGTGTGTGTGTGTGTGTGTGGCCACCGGTGATTGAACTCACAACCTCACACCTGCCAGGGCAGGCGCTTAAGCCACTGAGCCAAACTCCTGGTCCTGGTATTTTGAGGCAGGGTCACACTATGTAGCTCAGGCCAGTCTTGCACTTGTGTTGTAGCCCAAACTGGCCCCGAACTCAAAAAGCTCCTCCTACCTCAGCCTCCTGAGTGCTGGGATTAAAGGCGTGTGCCACCACACCTGGCCTTTGATCTATTTTGACTTTAGTTTAGTGCATGGTGATAAACATTGATCTAATCTTTGTTTTTGGCATATGGAAAGCCAGTTTTTCCAGCACCACTTACTGAAGAGGCTCTTTCTTCCAGTGAACATGCTTGGCTCCTTTCTCAAAGAGGTGATGGCTGAGTGTGTTTGGAGTTGTGGCTGTATCTTCTAATCTACCCCATTGATCTTCAGTCAGAAACCTTTGATTTCATTTTTCAGAGTAATGTAATTTTCACTGTATAGATCTTTTACTTCCTTTGTGAGATTAATTCCTAAGTATTTCACTTTTTTGGATGCAGTAGGGAAGTGTGTGGCCTTCCTTATTTTTCTTTCAGAGAATTTGCTATTTGTGTACAAAAATGATAATGATTTTTGAGTGTTGACATTGTATACAGCAACATTACTGAATGTGGTTATTATATCTACAAGTCTTTCAATGGAGTTTTGGAACTCTTTGATGTAGAGTGACATCTCATCTGCAAATAATGATAATTTGACTACTTCTGTATTTCCACAGGGTCAGTAGTGATTTCACACTTTTCATTTCTTATTGCATGAATCTGAGTTTTTTTCTTTCCTCTTGATAACATTAGCTAGGGATTTATCAATTTTATTTACTCTTTCAAAGAATCAACTCTTCGATACATTAATCCTTTGTACCATTTCCTTAGTTTCAGTTCCATTAATTCCTGCACTGATCTTGATAATTTCCTCCCTTCTTTGAGCTTTGGACTTAACTTGCTCTTCTTTTTCTAGAAGTTTGAGGTGCATCATTAGGTTGTTTATGTGTGTTCTTTCTGTTTCTCTGATATGGGAGTTTAGTGTTATAAATTTCCCTCAGAGGACTGCTTTGAAATTGTGAGAGACCCCTGAGAGTGCTCTCCTTGAAAGAAAACTCCTGGTTTTCATGTTTGCTACACTGTTGTAGTCAGGAGTTGCAAGGTGAACAATTACATACAGGACACAGAATTTATAATATTGTCTTACGATAGTCACCCAGAGTTAAACACAGGAAAGTGCAGGAAATCTGTTCACAACACTGAAGACCCAGAATGTTCAGCCAGGGCCTGGATCCCACAGCAATGTCCTGTATGAGTCCAGCTGAAGACTCACAGCCTATGACAATGCTTCCCATGAGTCCAACTGGAGATCTAGAGCCCATGAAATGGACTCATGCCAGTCTGTTTTATGGATATACACTGGGAAGGCCCAGAGGTCAGTGGTAGAAGCTAGAAATCTAAGCCAGCAGGGTAAAGGAGCTGTACCAGTAGGTTGAGGGTCCTACACTGGAACCAAGAAGTCATGCTCAAAGTAAGGATCAGGGCTGCCCTGAAAAGTACCACAGCCATCCTCAGTGACAACGATGTCCCAAGCTTCTCTGATGATGAGAACAGTCAAGTACATGCCAGGATGCCAGCGTGACAAGCTTCTCCTGATGATTAAACAGCCAACATCTTCCCCTCTGGAACCAGGAAGT
>RJWM01034089.1:0-20002 GCA_004363535.1 Dasyprocta punctata
GTGCTCATCACTTGAAATTGTTTCCTTTTTGACCTCAGGGGCATCTCCTCCCGGCTTCTTGATTTCCTACCCCTAGGAAATCAATTTAAACTGAGCCAGTTCCGTGAAAATGCCCAGCAGGCAGTTAGGAACCTCCACAGGGCTTTGAAGGCCAGCACCTCCCAGGGGTGGCCCACATGGAGCCGTGTGTTTACTCCCCTTTCCTTCTCTAATTCCTTTCCCCTGATGCAGACTGGACAGTTCTGAACGGGACTGTGCACAGGGCTCTTGGGTCCCCACTGTGCCCTGCTCTCTGGGGTGCCTGGCACATCACGAGCCTTGAGAAAGTGTGTGCCTAACCCTCCGTGCCCTGCCCGGCTCAGTCCTGTCATCTACTGCAAGGTCACCCCACTTTAAATAAAATTTGGGGGAAGCCATGGATTTGGACTTAGCACCTGCACAGGACCCGACAAACCACACCAACATAATTTAATCAAACTAATGAGCGTTGGTTGGCTGAGGCAGGCCCTGTAGCCAGTTGACTAAGCTGTAACCAATTTACTGGTTGCTTGACTAAACTGTAGTAGGTTAAGTGATTTTCTACGCTTCACTTCCGTTTTTCTATAAACAGTCATATTGCTGTTTGGAGTTCTCAGAACTACTCTGGTCCTGTGAGCTACCAACTTAATGCACTGGTTGGTTTTTCTTTGTTCAAATAAATCGTATTGAGATGATTAGCCCAAGAGAGTTTCAGTCTTAACACCAGCAATGCCATCCGCAGCTGCAGGGTCTGCTAATGTGGGAGGAAACTGGAGAACTCAGCTGAGGGACCCGGTCTCCCCCCATGGACCCCCCAGGACTGGCACAGTGTGGAGTCTTGGAAAGCCTTGCATTTCTGCTTGCTTGCTTGCTCGTAGAACAAATGCGGGACTCCACGAGGACAGCCTCTGCCCCATTCCTGTGAGGCGCTGGCATTTGGAGCTGTGGGCCATGTCTTGAACTGCGCAAAGGACATTTTCACAGAACTGGCTCAGTTAAACTAAAACCGAACTCAAGGACGGGTCTGTGTTCTCCCAGGAGTCTCCAAATCGCAGCACGAGCATGCCTTGTCCCCATTACCTTGACGCACAGCCACCCAATCCTGGGAGTCTCCTGCTGGGCTCCCTCATCCAAACTCCCTTTCCCGTGCCTGCAGCCCCGACCTGGCTGAGGCGCTGCCACGAACAAACACCGTGGCCTAGTGTGGAACCACTCAGACTGCCTCAAAGCTCAGGAGCATGGGAGGACACCTGGGGATGTGACCCAGCTGTCTGGTGCAAATGCACACTGGGTAGTTATGGAACCATGACGTGGCTATAGACAACTACACATGCACCAATGAGGTCTGCATGTAAGAATGCAAATATGAGCTAACAACCTGTACAAGAATTATACAACAAAGACGCAGGCTGCTCTTGCATTCTGGCTCTGCTCCATGCTGCCTGTTCTTGCCGATATCTTGCACATGTGTGTTCTTTAACCTGGGGACCTCATCCGCAAAAATCTCCCTTGGGTTCCCCTAGTTGACTTTGTCTCCTGACTCACTTGTATTGTTCCATCAAAGCAAGGTGCAGCCTCAAGCCCCATCTTGGTTCCATCACTTCTGTGCTCCCAATTTGCCTCAAATGGAGCTCATCTGAAATGGGGTGAAAGCAGCTCTCTGGCCTCCCTTCACATCTTTCTGTCCCATTTCTCCAGAAGGGACACTGAGTGGCTCCCTTTTCCCAAAGACACAGTGGGCCTTCCCAGCCTGCACCTTGGCTCCAGTCATTCCTTCACCCTAAATTCTGCTCTAGGAGCTCCTACCTGCCATTCAGATGTCTTAACCAGCTATAGCTGTTTGCCTTCTTATGCACCACGGCTACCAGAGACCCTTCTCTTCTCCAACACACTAGAACAGTCTGTATCTCCCAGTACAAATGAGTGTACGCATCAACCTGTGTCTTATTCCCCCTTGAGGGACGATATCCACAGTGCCTTGCAAATTGTAGGAGATTCTGCCTGATTGAATGAGTCATTTTATCAGTACTTTGTGTCCAGAGACCTGTGATTTCCACAGAGGCCATTACCACTCATTTCCACCCTAGATATGCCTGTGACAGTTGGTCCATAAGGAAAAAACGTTCTGTTGGGAGCCATTGAAGCTGGAAAATGACCTAGGAAAATGACCCAGACATGACCTTACCAAAGTAACAAAGAGCACCTGGGTCAACCACGGGAAAAACGCTCCCACAGCCCAGCAAAACAGGAGGCTCCTAAACAATCCAGGCCTGGGTTGCTAGGTAGAGGGGCTGAAATCAACGTCATCCTTCCCGGTATATAAATAAACCCGCAGCATTGGTTGAGCAGTTCCTTTCTCCCACCAGGAGGATAAGGGCTCCACCTGACTCCAGCTTTGTTTCTGTCTTTATTTTCTCATCCTCTCGCAGTCCTTCACCCCAAGAACCTCAGGAGCCGCATGGGTCGTGGCACATTCTACTAGACTTAGACTCAAAATGAGCAGCATACACAGCCTGCAGGGAGGTGTAAGAGCAGCCGCTCCTCAAACCCAGGAGCTACTGAAGGCCAGAGAAAGGAAGGGGAGGGTGTTAGTGGGAGCTGCAGACCAAGTGGGCTCCCCTGGGAAGCTTTTCTCAAAATCTAGGTTTTTAAACTTGTAGCCTGCCTCAGTGTCACTATTAATTCCTTGGGTTGCTGCAAGATCATACTGAGGAATTATGACACAATTAGGAACTCTTCCTCCCTTCCTTAGCTGTATTCTTGTTTCTGTCTTTTAACCAGCCCCTGGGCCAAGCCCATAAGCTGTTTCTGCAGAATATTGGTTCCACAATTTAGTTGTTTCCCAGGGATCAAAGTGGAAGGCAGAAAACAAGAAAAGCGGTAACTATATATTTTTGCCTGCTGGAAGTGGTGGTCTTGATGGCCTAAAATCTGATGCCATCCAAATCGAGTGCAGGCGTAGCTTCAGGGAAACACCTGGAGTGTTCTGCGGGAGGCCCCCTGGGCCGGAACAGCTTCGGGGAGCTGGGGGAAAGAGGAAGGCTTACCTTAGCCCACACTTCTAGGAGTTTTATAGGTAGTGATTAAACACTTGTTAGAAAGCAATTATTAGATAATTGAACACCTGGCGCTGGCCCCTCACAAGAATGCGGTCTGAAGGCCACAGCAGGGGGTGTGGGCCCACCTCCCCAGGCCTGCCGAGCCAGAACCTGCATTCTTCACAATCCTCTCATGGTGTGAAGCCACATGAAAGGTGAAGGTGCACTATCATAAATATCTTATACGGGCTTCTTAAACACATACTGCAGGAGCTCCTGTTATAAAAACCACCTTCGTCCCAACAGCGGCCCGTGTGAGACAGCAAGGAAATGGAAGGCGTCATGATTGAACATTTTCTTCCCCAGCCTCATCTGCTCCCCTCTTTCTGGCTCTGCTCGAGGGGTAGCTGTGACCTGGGAAGCCACAGGGACGCAGGCAGTGTGGAGGAGGCGTGGGTTTGGGAGACGGTGGGCCCTGTGTGACCCCTGCCACTCCCACTGCAGCAGGGGAGGTGTGGTCAGCGTCAGTGCAGGCGGCCGGCAGTCAGGAGCGCGGTGTTTCCTGAAGGACCTGGGCTGACTGGTTTAGGAGAAAGGCTGCCCCTAACCTGGAGTGATTGAAATGTCCAACATGTGAATATAATTGTGATGGAATACTGCTCAGCAGTAAAAAGGAACGAATTGTTGACACATGCGACAGCAGAGACAGAGCAAAACATACTTTTCCGAGTAAAAGCAGAGAGATGAAAATTACGCACTGCATGATTCCATTTATGTGAACCTCTGGAAAATGCAAACGAATCTGTAGTGAAGGATCCGAGGTTGTTAAGAATGTGGGTCAGCAGGTAGGTAAAGACAGGAGGGCCAGATCGCCAAGGGGTACGAGGAGACTTTGGAGGGTGCTGGGTTCTTCTCTCGATTCTGGGGGTGATGCTTTTCTGAGTATATATGCAAGTCAAAATTTATCAATTTGTACAGTTTATAAGGAGAGAGAGAGAGGGAAAAAGAAAGGGAGAAACAGGAGGAGGAGGGAGAGAGAACTGCTGGCTAGAATAACAAGAGATAATAAAAAATGCAATAAAAAAAATGGAGGTCTAGCACGTGCCTGTAATCCCAGCACTCAGGAGGCTGAGGCAGAAGGACTACAGTGAATTTGAGGCCAGCCTGGGTTACATAGTGAGTTCAAGATCGGCCTAGACTACAGAGCAAGGTCCTGTCTCAAAAAAAATAAAAATAAAAATGGAAATTGGGTGCAGTGGTACCCACCTGTAATCCTCACACTCAGGAGGCTGAGGCAGGAGGATCATCTCTTATATTCAAGACCAGCCTGAGTTATATAGCGAGACTCTGCCCCCTCCCAAAAAAAGGATAACAGAGCCTGAGTGAAGTGAAATCAAAGGTAGGAGAAATGCTCCAGCCCCCTTGGGCCATTTTGCAGGAGGGTAGGCTGCCTTGGCAGGGCAGAGCAGAGAGACCCACCTGGGAGAGCCACTTAGGCCTGAGCTCCTCCTTGGCCCCCAGGACGCTGTCCAGGAGCAGGGGCTGCTGGCTCCCAGGAAGACCTGACCTCCGCAATGGGGAGAGGCCGCATCCAGGGCTTGTATGCTCTGGTCGGGCCTGGCTCACTCTGTCCCGGGCCAAAGCGAGATGGTTTTTTGGTTGAAGACTGGACCATTGCTCACAGGGACAGGGGCCTCTTTGTGTTCAGCACTGTTTAACAGGGGCAGATCGAGTGGGGGATGGAGGATAACCTGAGTTCGGGGGCCTTCCAAAGCTGGTCGTGTGCAGAACCACGTGGGAGGCAGGGCTGTCTCGCATGACTTTCACCCTTGGGTTTATCTTTGATGAGAAAAGTAGATCTTGCTCAAAATGTGTGACCTCACTTTCCGTGAGGGTGCTGATAAGACGACATGGTGTGTAACAGGCAGTCCCAGCACAGCCCTTCCTAGCTTGGTTTACAGTCACACAACCTGGCTTTCTTTTCAATGTCACCTCTGTTAGCTAAGCAGCAATAGCAATTTCCTCCAGTGGGAAGGCAGTGTAGGGATAGAGAGATGGCGAGGGCTGCCAGGGACAGTGGATCAGAGATGCAGCATTGCAGGAATTTATAACCGCCTGCGTGACAACTCTGCTTCCCTATTTCTGTGTGAACAGTAGTATAATCATCACCATAATGAAGATACAGAATATCTACATCACTTTCAGGATTTCCTCATAATTTTCTGTAGTCAACCCATATTCTCACACCCAGTTCCTGATGACCATTGGTTTTTTTTTTTTTTCTGTCTCTAAAAGGTTCATGTTGAAGACATCAGTTGAATGTAAACAAATGGTATGTAGACTTTTAAGCCTGACTTCTTTCATTTGGCATAATGCTCTCAAGGTCAAGCCATCTTTAGTAATTAATTTCTTTGTATTTCTGGGTAGTAGTTGATTGTGTAAATGCACTACAGTTTATCCATTCCCAAGGGAAGATTTCTCCTCTTTTTCATTTTCCCATCCCGAGGTCAGTGGTTTTGCTCCACCACGCACGTCTGCCATGATGTGGGGTCTTGCCCAGCAGTGGGGCCACCTGACCATACACTGAAACCTTTGAAACCATGGGCCTCAGCAGCCCTTTTCTCTTTACAAGTTGACTATCTCAGGTGTTTGTTACAGTGACAGAAAACTGGCTGACCCAGCGCTGTGGTTTGTGTCTAGATGTCCCCTGAAGCCTCAGGCAGTCATAGGATTTTTTTTAGAGGTGGCTAAATCTAGAGTGTGTGATTGACTGGTGATCCAATGCTGGGATTAAGGGTACTGGGATTAAGGGTGGGTGGTTGCTGGATCAGTCCACTGATTGGACTGGCACCACCCTAATCCCAGTAGACTGGATACATGGTAGGGACAGAAAGAGGCTTGCCTGCTGTCTCTTGCTGCTTTGCTGTCTTCTGCCACCATGAACTGTTGCCCTCTGCCATGTGCCACTCTGCCTTGGAGCCAGCTGATTATGGACTAAATCTCTACAAACTGTGAGCTAAATAAAACTTTCCCCCTTTAATTTTGGGTGTCTGGTATTTTGTCTCAGCAAGGAGAAAAAAGTAACTAAGACACCCAGCCACCACTGACTTTCATGTAGAGGTTGTTACATGAACCTAGGTTTTTTCTTTTTATTCCAGTTGGGAATGGGATTATTACATTACATGGTAAGTGCTTATTTAACTGTGTAAGAAGCTCTTTGCCAAAGTGATCGTTACATGTTCGGTGCCCATCAGTGGTCTAGGAGAGTTGCAGCAGCTCCACTTTCTGGTTAGCACTTGCTAATTATTGCTAGTTAGTAGTTAGCGAGTTAGCTGGATAGTTAGCTTTTAAAGTCCTCATAATGGGCGTGTGGAGGTATCTCCTTGGTGTTTTTATTCACACTGCTCCGTGGTAAGTGATGTGGGAATCTTCCCATGTGCTTGTTTGCATGGTGTGTTTGGGGGCCAAAGATGTGACTCCCCACTGAGTAGGACTCTTCCTCTAGTACCTGCAACACCCGCTGTCCAGGAGCCCACAGTGAAGCAGCGTGCACCGAAATCCGCGGGATGGCGAAAGGCAGGCCACGGAAGGCAGGCCACGGAGACCGAGTCTGCCGGGGAGGGAGGTGTAGTCGCCTTGTGGAAAGGCAGCATGACTATTTTTCCAGATGAATCCACAAGATCCATCAGCCTGGGAAGAGAGGAGGAAGGTTCAGGAGGAAAGGAGGGGCGCCTCGCTCACCATGCAGGAGATGAGACACATTCTCCTAGTCCAGAAGATCCTTCTCAGTGAGACCCTATTTCCTTGGGCCTTTCTGGAAGGGAAGCAGAGGACAAGAGACAGTACAGCACGGCGAGGAGTTACAGCCGCAAGCCACAGAACTGTGCAAACTGTTAACCCGTGGCAGCAATGATGTCCCGCCTCCCTGAACTTAGCATCTTGTCAGGCACCTACAGAAGGTGATGCCTCCCATTTACCTGCATCCCTGTCCCCGCTCTGACGTGAGGCGATGGTTCGTTTCTTTCTGTGGATGCAGACGTGGTCCAGGGGCCCTGCGCACGTACCTGGCACCCCGGACGCCTCTCACGCCACTGGCAGTGTTGATAGAAATCGCTGGCCCATGCCGAGGGCTCGGTACGTGAGGTGCTTCCTGGAGCACCTCACCCCTGTCCTCCCCTGCCCTCCTGCCTGTGGCCTTGGTCCCCGCAGCCCCTCTGTGCAACGATGGAAGAAGAAAACCATGCGAGTTGTGCCCTTTTCCATGCTTGGTTAGAAAGGGGCCTCCATGAGAGGAGACAGAGACACAAAAAAGTTGATTTATTCGCAGGAGCCAGGTGTACCACGTGGGCCACATGGGAAGGACACCAGGGCAGACAGGAGGCAGGAGGTGGGAGCCCAGATGAGTACTAGGCCAGAGCCACCTGGAAAAAGGTGGGTGGGTGCACAGGTCAGGGCTGCCAGGCTGGAATGGTCACAGTAGATTGTGAATGAAAGGTTTGGGGGAGGCTCCTAGGTGCCTCTGCCCAGGCCCTGGGCGGATAAAGCAGTGGACACGGCCTCTTGTAGCCCACAGGCTGCAGGGGGGCAGTCTGTGGACTGGTGAGCCGGGCGCTTCTGGCTGGGTCCTGTGCCACATCTGGGAAACAGCTGGTCCCCTGGAGGGGCAGTTTCTCCTCGCCAGCAAGATGAAGACATCAAAGCATCGTAACATACAGAAAAACTTTTAAATGTGTACAGTACACCATGGAAATCCTGCTTCACTGCTGAAGGCTTGAGACTAAATATAGATTTCATTCCCAGTGGGAAGGAGGACTGAGGAGGAGAGCAGAAGCCTTCTACACACTTGCATATCCCAAAAGATCGCCTGGAAGAGGGCGCGAATCTGGGACAGTCATTTCTGGTGCAACACGGGAGAAGCATCTCCAGCAACGCCCAGGGGAGACAGAGCTTTGGGGCACCAGGTGCCCAGCTGTATCGCGGGCCACACCTCTGACCCCACTCTGTGTACTTCACTCCCGCAGGGTGCTCTGCCCGTGACAGATCGGACTGGCGCAGAAGCGCTCCGAAGGCCGGGCTGAGCTGTCAGCAGAGAACACGAAAGGGTTTCATTACTTGCACTATGGCTGAGAGCTCTTTGGAAAACAATCGTGTGTTTAAGCAACCTGCTCTCGGCCAGGCCCGGCAGGCCCGGGCAAGGGGTGGCTCCTTTGTTTCCCCCCGTGGCAGTCTGGGTGAAGCACTTAAGGGTTGGGCCCTGGGCCAGAAATTGCTTTCATCCGATGGTTCCATTCCGAAGACTTACAGGATTTTGTGTGGAGGCTTAGAGATGTTCTAGTTTCAAGCAATTCTCCTTGCTCAGTGAACGATTCCTTTCTCCCTCTCCTTTTGAGATATTCATCTGAAAGAAGACATTACTTTTCTCCCTGGTTCCAGGGCGAGGTCACAGATGGCTGTGTTCTTGGAGGTACAGGAAAAACCGCCCACTCCTTGAACTGGGTGCCTGGTTTGGCAAGGGACTTTGGGTGTGACCGAGGGAGTTCACCCTGACCTGGTGCATCACCTGATAGCTGTGTCTCCCTGGAGACGGAGCTGGGTGCTGAGGCCTGGACCCGAGGCTTCATCCTCGAAAGACCCCAGCTTGATGCTGCGGAATCTTCCTCCCTCCAGCAGATGCAGCTCGGGTCCCCACCGCAGACTTACCTGGGTGGAGAATTGCTGGATGATTTACTGCCCTTCCTAGGGCTTCGAATTCTAGCTATTAATTTTTGAATGTTGTTGAGGCACTGCTGTAACATCGAGGTGTTGTTCATTGATTTCTTTAAGTATTTACTATGCCATGGGTGCTGTTGTTATAAATCATGTAGATTTATGAGTTGGTGTATTCTATTCTTATGTACACTCTGCAGAGCCCAAGAATCCTGAAGAAATTCCATTCGGTTCTTAGATGTCCTTGAGCAGGGCTCCCCTAGGTATACAGAATGTGGGCCGCACGGGAGTGTGGGAGCCAGCCTGTGTTTTTTCTCCCTGCTCCCAAAGAACCCTCCGTAGAGAGGCACGCAGACCTCATTATTAAGAGGATAAATCCAGGGATGTTTGAAGGCCTGGGTATGGAGAAGGGAGAAGAGGTGAAGGGTGTGTGCAGAAGGCTTTCTTCCGCAGAGTAATATCTGCTCACGAAGCAGAGTCACACGACCGAGAAAAGCAAACGAAAAAACCACAAAAAACCCTGCTAAGCTTGCTCATCCTTGCCGCCCAGGTTGACCATTGCCGACCGGACCTTCCTGGATGCCTTCCAGAGCGTGCACTGCGATGTGTGTGTGCATTTTTGTGCACGTGTGTTTACACGTGGTTGTAAAACAAAAAATAGTAGATGCGAATATTTGTGAGTTGTGTTTTTAGAATTCGGCTTCTCTTGACATTTTCTCACATCATTATGTGAATCGTCACACTGCCGTAGCGTGATTTATTGCACTCATTTCCTCCTGGTCAGGTCTTTGTGTCAACCTAATCAGATAACTAACAAGTCCTGAGTGGTTCTGGCACCTGAGTTCAGCAAAGAGCGTTATGAATGAGAAAGAAATAGCTTATATTGTGATACCATAGGCCTGGGGGAGGGGGTAACTAACCACCAAGAATGGGGAGAGCGACGGTGACTAATGTGCAGTGGGCCACACAAAAATGAGGGCAAAAAGAATGGTAATTGGGTAACAGAGCAAGAATAGTTGACTCCATGATGTCAACAAACAATGTAATTTTTGAACCTGGGCATTCTAATTCTTTTCTTTAGCAATTTGTGAAATCTTTTTGAACCCTGGTTTCTCATGTGTAGGAGGAGAATGATATCTGTAAGAGTGACCATAAGCCAGGCATGGTGGTGGATGCCTGTAATTCCAGCCCTCTGAGAAGCTGAAACAGGAGGGTGTCAAGTTCCATCCCAGCCTGGGCAACTTAGTGACTTAGCAAGGCACTGTCTCAGAATTAAAACAAACAAAAAGGGGCTCGGGACGTAGCTCTGTGCCAAGGCCCTTGCTTCAATCCCCAGTAACACACACACACACACTCACGTGACTGCAAACATACGATGTGCCCATCATGGACTCGGTGCTGGACTTAGTTTCCCTGATCCTCTTCTACTTGTGTATTAACTGGAAAGGGAGAGAGTTTCTTTTTTTTTTTTTGCGGCACCGGGGATTGAACTCACGACCTCGCGCCTGCCAGGGCAGGCGCTTAAGGCACTGAACCAAACTCCTGGCCTTGGTTTTTTGAGGCAGGGTCGCACTATGTAGCTCAGGCCGGTCTTTGCGCTCACGTTGTAGCCCAAGCTGGTCTCGAACTCACAACGCTCCTCCTACCTCAGCCTCCCGAGTGCTGGGATTAAAGGCGTGCGCCACCACGCCCGGCTAGGGAGAGAGTTTCTAAGGCAGAGTTGGACCCCACTCTGGAGCAGACCTCGCTGTTTCGTGCAGGGAACACAGGGTCCTATTGTTTATCAGATGATTCGAAGTGAATGAGTTTCATGGAGGTGATTTTTCAACACGTCTATGGGTCTAAGGCCCTTAGGAAGTTTTCCCCAGGCTGACCCAGAAACTTGTTAGAAATGCAAACTTCTTTTGAAATAAAATTTTTAAAAAATTAAAAAAAAATGCAAACTCTTAGGCCCTGCCCAAGATCTGGGAGTGGTGACTCTGGTCTCTGCTAGGGCTGAGAATGACCAGCGGCCAAGTATCCTGGAACACACCCCGCTCTGCTGCTCACTGGGGGGCCTCGGCCAGGTCCAAACATTTTGTCATCTGGAAAATGGACAGATAATTCCTTGCTCCAACTTCAGATGATTGCTTTATAGACCTGATAAGCTTAGGAACATCAAAGATACTCAAATAACAAATTATATAGATAGAAATCCTAGAGAATAGGACTATATGCTAAGGGCTTAATAGAATTTAGTGTATGATGGAAATCAGGTAAGAGATTTAAAAGAACTAAATCTATGATGTCAAAGAAAAACAATGTGTATGTATGTGTGGTGCTGAGGATGAAATCCAGGGCCTGACACCTGCGAAGCAAGCTCTTTACTACTGAGGTGCACCCCCTCTCAAAAAATATAATTTTCAAGCTGAATATTTTAATTACCTAAAAGCCACTTGTCAGCAATTTCTCATTGCTGGGACAGAATACCCGACACCCACAAGTTAAAGGAGAAAAGGTTTATTTTAGCTCACAGCTTATGTAAGTTTCAGTCCATAGTCTGCTGGCTCCAAGGCAGGGCAGCACGGCAGAGGAGAGATGGTCCATGGCAGGGCAGGCAGGAAAAATACCCACCGGCTACCTTCCATCTTCCCCTTTATATTCCATCCAGGCTACAGGCCTATTCGTTGGTGCCACCCACACTCAGAGTGGGGCTTCCCATTACCCCACACTTAAAACAATGCTAAACCAATCACTATATTAATTCCATTGTCACAACCCTAGTCCATATTCATATACCCTAGATCCAGCCACTTGGAAAAGCTCCACCTAGGAGCACATGAGGCTTTGGGGGCACGTACAAGCCAAACAGCACTGTGCCCAGGCAAGACGGCACTTGTCTATAAGCCTGGCACTCAGGAGGCTGAGGCAGGAGAATTGCCAGGAGTTTGAGGCCAGTCTGGGCTACATAGCGAGTTCAAGTCCAGCTTGAACTACATAGGGAGACCCTGTTTTGAAAAACAAAACAAGAAAAGCAAGCACCATCAGTGTGTCAAGGATGCGAAGGTGGAACGAACTGATAAAATACAAATTTCTGGCAAAGTAAGGAGCAGTCGCATACCCGGGGCAACATTGATTATTTGTTCCCCTTTCTTAGTCCCTCATGAGAGCAGGGTGGCAGGTCCGTGCCCGACCCCTCGCTGCAGGAGGGCTGTTACTAAGTCCTCCTCAGCCTCGCGGGTGGAAGGATTCTACTTTCCTTCACCTCCACTCGAAGGCCGCATTGTCCTTCCCTTTGGTCCACTTTGTTCCCTTTCCTGAGCTCCTGATTCTTGGGGCGGCCTCTGCTGACAGGCAGGCCCTGAGCTCCGGGGCGCCGTGGTCCCAGCAGAGATGGGAGCGGGTGCGGGGAGACTGACGGTGGCCCCAGCACCCACAAATGCTTCACTCACCCGAGCCCTTACTGCTGTCTCCCACCAAAGCTGTGGCCCCCGGCAATGCCCAGGAGCTTTTCGATTGTAACCCAGCGTCCCTCCTCGCTAGTGTTTTCCTGCTCCTTTCCCTTACGGGACCGACCTTTCTTTGTGCTTTTATGGTCTTTTCCATTCTTCCAGGTGCTCTCATTTCTCTACAAGAAAGTGAACTACCGAACAGTGAGTGGCCACTCAGGAAAATCCCCAGAGAAACTTCTCAAATGCCGAGGCCCCACCCTAGACCACTTCAATCAGGATGACCAAGAAGGGAGGAGATCTGTAGGAAGCGTCTAGTCAACCCCACGGTGTGCCCTGGCCTGGGGCATCAATGCCATCCACACACCCCAGAGTGACCTGAAAGCACCCCCTGGCCGAGGGCACTGCTTTGGCTTCTTGGGACAACCAGGCAGCTGGGGACAGGAGCGGGGAAAGGGGGCGGGAGGATCTGGTTTGGCTGGGACAATGACACGGACCCTAGGATGGGCCCCGGAGCTGACTTTCCTCCCTTTTTGCCAGTTGACTTTTTTTTTTTAGTTTTATGCTTTTTAGTAATTTAAGATATCTATTTTCTCTTAAGTAGTCTCACTTGTTAGCGGCATCAGAATCCCCAGGAGCATTTGTTATAGAACAGATTTCTGGGCCCTGGCCCTAAGGTTTCTGAGTTAGTAGCTCTGTCCCTGCGTTAGTATTTGGATTTCCAGTTGTGCTGGTATTGCTCACCTGAGATCTCTTCTTTGAGACTCGCCAGTCTTTGCTCAGTCCATCAGTTTATTCCCTCTGGGTTTCACCTTTCTAGATTTAACGTTTCTGTTAGATCTCTGCTTGTCTCAGCTTTTGTTCTCTTCTTCTCATGAAACTATGCTATGATTCAATGTTTTCTTTTCTTTCTTTCTTTTCTTTTGTTCTGTCTTTTTAAAACAGGGTCTCGCAGTGCTGTTCAGGCTGGTCTCGAACTTGCAAGAATCCTCCTGCCTCAGCCTCCCAAATGGTGGGATTATAGGTATGCGCCACCATGCCTGGCTTCAATATGTTTTCTTAATCTGATTTTATCTAAATGTTTCTTCCCACCTTTAATTCTGAGTTTTTAAAACTCACTTTACCGGGGTTTTCCTCCTTTTTTAAAAAAACAGTTTTTAAGAATGTAATACACTTTTATGAACAGTTGCTACTGTGTTACACAATAGAGCTCTTGAGCTTCTCCTAGTTGAAAAAATTTTAGTGGATATTAATTATGCAGATTATTGGGCTACATAGTGGCATTTTCATACATGTAGGTAACATAATTTAATCCCAATCTCCCTTCACCTTTCTGACCCTCCCTCCTACCAGTCCCCTTCCTCTTGTTTAATAGTCTCTCTTCTCCTCCTCTTTCATGACTAAAATTTTGTATCCTGTTACCAACATCTCCTCAATGCCCCACCAATAATTTATTTAACCATATGACAGACATCCTTCCTTGCCCAGTCAAACATCACCTTGCACCCTCTCCTTCCTGGTAACCTCTGTTTTGCTGAGGTACTGAGTAGTTCCATGCCCCTGAGCCCCTCAAGTCTTGGGTGCAGCCTTGTTTTGAGAAAGGGTATCTCTATGTTGCCTAGGCTAAGTTCAGAGATTCCTGGGCTCGAGTGATACTCCTGCCTCAGCCTCCCTTGGGGCTGGGACAATGAGGGCACCATGATGCCAGTTGGGAGAGGAGGTGACTCTAGAGTAAACTACACCAGTGACTGGCTTAAAAACGGTGATGAAATGCAGCGAGATGCCGGGATGTTGGGGAAGTGTTTCTTATAACAGCGCTGGGACACCCCTTTTCCAGAATCCGGACGTCATGGTGGGAGGCTTTGCTCCCCTGCAGATGTCTGTCCACTGGGCATCTATGCGGGATGGAGCCGAGGGCCAGCGTCATCCTGGAGATGGCAGGACGGACAGATGGCAGGAGCTCCGTCCCTGAGGAAGCTCAGCTGCTGCCCCCAGGACCCCTGGCCACCGTCCCCCCAGACTTCTGCTACGTGAGCTTCTCTGTTGTTTAAACATTTAAAGTTAAGTCTTCTGCTGCTTGACTCCAAAAGCATGCTAAGTGATACATTTTATTCTAGCTTTCTCCAAGTATGATTTTATTTGTCGGTAAATAGTTTAGTAAGTATACCTTATAATAAGTTCCTGGAGCTCAGGAATCATGGCACTTTATCTGGAGTTTTCCCGAGATCTGGAATATCACATTGTTGGAGAGAAGAAATGAATTAGTTCTTTCTCTAAAGATTAGTAATTGCTTTGTGTTGTTTCTGCTAATGACTGGGGACATTAGAAAGAAACTGAGAATGTAACACTTTTGATTGTCTGGAACAGAACAGGGCTTCATGGGAGGCGTCCATGCAGACGGACCACATGGCCTCTGACTTCCCTGGGGTCTCTCTTTGTCCCTCCCCATCGGACCCAAGCGTCCTCTCACCAGCTTCTCCTTCCCCCGTGTTTGTGACTTCCAGATGGCAGAGAGCAAGCTACCATTATACACGACCGATTAGGTCCCT
Source organism: Dasyprocta punctata (assembly GCA_004363535.1). NCBI lineage: Eukaryota > Metazoa > Chordata > Mammalia > Rodentia > Dasyproctidae > Dasyprocta > Dasyprocta punctata. The sequence goes on from RJWM01034089.1 coordinate 14,740, forward strand.
CCTTGTGGGTCACTTGACAGCTTTGGCTCAAATGCCACTATTCCAACCAATGGCCACCTCGGGACAATAACGCACTCTGATGTGTCTTCCTTGAAACTGTAAGAAGGTGGGCATTCAAGGGGCCTTTACCTACATGGGACAAGGATGATTTAGAAAATGACTCCAAAAGGAAAATGCAACATGGTGGGTTAGTGGTTGAAACTTTTATTTGCCTGGGTTTTACAGTTTTTCTTCTAGGATCGTGCAGTACCTAAAAAATACTAAAATGTATTGAAATATGAATGGGGCTGGGGATGTAACTCATAGGTAGAGCACTTGCCTGGCCTGTGTGAGGCCCTGGGTTCCATCCCTGGTGACGCACACACGCACGCAAACACATAAATTGTTAGCATTTTATAGGACAATACAGGCATTCACTGACTACAGTAGTGCGAGTGATTGGACGCTCTCCCATCTCAGGCCATTTAGAGTGGCCATCTCCATTTCAGAGTTGGCGACTGTGAGTGACACTGGATACGCTGTGCACACATGGTAGCCTATTTTGGTCCATTTGAATGTGAAATTGTAGTAATAAGCCTATTTGGGTTTGAGTCAGATGACAGCTACTCATCTGAGTATTTGCTCTATGACTTCACTCACTGTTCTTAGGGGGGGTCCCCCAAAGGCAGCCTGTGCAAGATGCTATTTCCACCTGCTCCCCATTTCCTAGTGGGTTGTAGGCTGTGTCTTCTAAATTGTCCTCGCCTTCCTCTCCATCCTGATTTCCCCCCAATCTTCTGCACCCCACTTTCTAACCACCCGAGCTCTGCCTTCTCTATGCAAGTCAGGAATCTCCAGATCTCTGTATGTCAAAAACTCCACCTGAGTGTGTGCGATAAAATGTGACTAAAAGCCACCCAAGAAAGGGTGAAGTACTGTGGGCCCTTTACTGACACTAGAATAATTCTCTATCAGCTTCTTCCAATCACTGCACCTTAAAACTGTGATGCTTCTACTTCTGCTTTTACTAAGTCAGGGTCTAGAGCATAGCACACCCTCACCCAACCATGCATGTAGTTCAACGATGGCCAGGGCGCCACAGGGGCGTCCGCTGAGAGGTGGCAGAATACGAAGGCAGGGCTGGGGACTGGATTTGGGTGCCCACAGGTCATTCCTGGATTTCTTCCCTAGGACTCTCAGGGAAATAAAGATGCCGGAGGGCTGGAGGGTCGCTCAACAGTAGGGTTCTTACCTAGCATGTATGAGCTCTGGGTTCGATCCCTGGAGGGGTGGGGAAGAGAAAGACAGGAAGAAGAACAAGAAGGAGGGTGAAGAGAAGGAGGAGGAGGCGGGGGTGGGGGGAAGGGAAGGGAAGGGAGAGGGAGGCAGGGGCGGGCCGGGGCGGGGCAGGGCACGGCACCTGCTGGGTTTGCTATGAGGAGCCAATGGCCATGGAAACACCTGTGAACTGTAAAGTGCACACAGCCTGCAGTGCTCACTTCTCAGTAAATCTTATTTGCTTTCACTCAGCACAGGTGCCCCAACTTTGGCATGATTGATAGTTGGGGCTGGGTCATTCTTGGCAGTCTGGGGCAGGCCTCCATGCTGCAGGATGTCTGCCCCTAGGTGTCGGTAACACCACCAGGTTCTGGCGCTCAAAACTGTTTCCAGACATTGGTGACAGCCCCCATTGCTCGTACAGGTTTTAAAGCTGTCCCTAGGATGCCCTTTGGTCTCCTCCCTGGCCCCCTGCACATCTTTTCTGGTCAACAAATAAACAAGGCTTCGTTTGATCCCATGCTGTAGCCCGCAGCCTCCCCAGCCCTTGATAAGACGCGTTTGCAATGAGCGCCGTACAGACTCCGAAGCTTCTCTGGATTCTGTCTGCAGAGTCTCCTGGAACAAAACTTCATTTTTTAAATATTGAACTCAGAAATACGTCCTCTTCTCCAGCTCATCCCTTCCATCTTTGCTGACTAAACCACGCTACTTTTGACACAGTGTGTGATTCGGACATGTGTTTTCTCTCTGTCTAAGTGGTTTTCCCTGACTACCTCTCCTCGTCCAGCTGCTGCCTCCAACCCATGCGCTGGATTCCAGGCCATCCCATCACTGCGGTTTCTGATCTCCTCACACGTCTTTTTGTTGCTGTTGTTGGGTTTTTAACATTCAGCAAGCGGTGGCTGTGGGGACAGCTCAGTGGCAGAGCAGTAAGAAGAGGTGAAAGAAGATACCAATTTTTTTTGATTGGTACCAAAGTTTGTTAAGGGCAATGGCTTCTTTACTTCCTCTCCTCCTCCCTGCCTCTTTCGCACCCCACTTTCCACCTCCCTCTCCAGAGGGGAGCTTTCATTCCTGGGGGGGGCCCATCCTTCCAACTCTCCATGCACAGGCAGGCACAGGTTTGTTTACTGCTCTTCGGCATGCTAACGTGTGCGTGCGGGCACAAAGCTTCTTTCTCTCATTCCATCCCCAACCAGAAAAATGCTCCATCCCAAAAGGGTCAACAAGAAGGCTGGATTAGTGCTCAGCAAGCATCTAAAATAAGCTCTCCCTCCAGCAAGCCCCACTGGGGTTCACACGCAAAACCCCAAATATGCAAATCTCCATCCCAGTGTGTCTGATTTTTTTTTTCCGAAAAAAGAAGCAATAGAAAGAAGGAACCCCACATTAAGGTTTTTTTTTTTTTTTTTTTTTTGCCTGTTTTGAAACTACATTAAGGGTTTTAAATGCAGGTAGGGTTGTATTGGGGCTCGTTGAGCTGAACGTTCTCCCTTACGTTCAAGAATTAATCCTTGGCAGGGAGATGGTAAGAACTATTTTCTGTTTCTGACTTAGTGACTTATGATCGTTTATAAACACAGGTACCCAAGGATAAAGAAGAGATTTTTTGAGAGTCTCACTTAAATAAAGGGCATTTTTAGGTTCGTTCTTTCATTCTCCTGTTCAATCTATGCTTGTTAATTGGGTCTGGGTTCTCTGGTAGGAGGGGGCTTTGTGTGGAAGGAAGCTATCAAGTTAATTCAGATGCAGATGTTGCCTTATTTATTTATTTATGTATTTTTGGATCCTGCTTTCTAGAAACAAATGGTCAGTGAGTGTAGAAAGAGACCATCTCCGTCACATATCAGAGGTCCTGTGTGGAGCGTACAGGGACCAAGTGCTCTGGAAATCCTTTCTGTCTATCGAGTGCTTCTAGATCTCAGGTTCTAGTACAAGTTTCCAGCGACTGGGGAGGCAGACTCAGCTGTGCCCACCTGCGAGCTCTAGACCGAGCGTCCCTGCAGGAGGAGGGAGAAGCCGTAGTTTCAAGCAATAGACAGCCCTGTCCTGGCCAGCGCACCACAGCGTGGAGCCCTGACTGTCGAATTTCTTTAGCTTATTCTGCTTACAGTTCTCAATTTTCTTCTCTGACTTTCTCTATTCAGGTTTGCAACTCCTGAGTGAAGACTCTTTTGCTGCATTAGTGCTGCATAACCAATAATCCTAAGAACTTGCGTAGTTTGTCATCCTAAGCTGCATTCCAGGTTTCTGATCTTCTTGGAGTCTGCTTCACATTACAGGGTTCACGTTTGCAGGTCATAGAAATGCAGGAGCAGAGGGACCCAGTAAGGCAGGTGCAAATTTGGAAAGACTCTTAACAACCTGGGCTCATGCCTGCCACCTTGTCTCTTCCATCTGTGTTTCTTTGGTCAAAGCAAGTCTTACATCACATAGCCCCACATCAATGATGCATGGAAATAAACTCTGCCTAACCTAATGGAAGGAACTACCATGTCGCAAGGGCATGGGTAGGTGACTGTAACTCACAGAGGGCTCAAAGACCTGGGAATGATGACCCGTGTCTTCAAAGGATCACTGCTTTTCAAGACAGAACTTGGCAATGACATATTTGAGCAAGTGACCCCTCACCCTACTGCGGAGCCGCCTCGGACCTGGGCAGCTGCATCGCAAGCTCCACGGCAATGCTTGGCCTCCCTGCGCAGGGACAGCTGAACGCTCAGCGCTGCAGACACAAGACTTCTGCTCTTGGTGTCACGTAAGCTTTGCATTTGCAGGCAGCTTCATGGCCAGAAAAGGAACTACTTCGTACTTCCTTTTGCTGTATCTGCCTGTTTGTTTCCTTTCTCCCAGCCTGATTTCACTAACCTACCATGTTTATATAGCCGCTCTTCTCCTCTCTCTCACCCCACTCCCTTCCTTCCTTCCCTTCTTCTCGCCTTTTTCTCTTCCTTCCTCCCTCCTGCCCTTGGGATCAAGCACAGGGTCTTACGTATGTGAAGCACACTGCCCAGTCCTGGTCCCACTTCCAGGTGGCGGTTCCCGGGTGCTGTGGCTTCCCGCAGCCCACCGTGCCGCTGCGAATGTCAGACCACGGGAGGCCTCGAGACCCTGGCTGGGTCTTTGCAGCAGCTCCATCCCCAGAAACTGAGGTCCACCTCTGTTCTGAAAAACCTTCCTTTCTCTCCCCCCACCCTTTTTTTTTAAATGTTTATTAGTACCTGTTTGCTGTGCTGAAAATCTTCGATGAATTTACCATCAAGAGAACCTGATAGACCATAGCGTGCGTGCGCTGGGGCTTTGGAGGGCCTCCCACTGACCCCACTGTTTGGCACATAAAGCAAAGAAGGCCAAGAGAAGTTGTCGTAAAAGAATCTGAGACCCGGGGCTTCTGTCTCAACCCAGAGGAGGCCCAGCCTCTCTCCCTGGGGGACTGCACTGTGTCGTTAGCAAAATTATCAAGAGCTCAAGAGGCAGGATAGTTCCAAACATCTGCAAACACGGAATGTGCCTGGGGCCCGGACTCTGTTTACATAGACGGCTAAGTTCACCTCCAGGAGCAGAGGAGAACATTTGGTCTAGGAGAAGGAGGGCACAGCTGAGACACAGAGTTAATTCTGAGCTTTGATCTTCCAAAGGCCCAGGAACCAGAGGGGCTGAGGCTCATCTTGAAAATGTGGGCTGTCACTAAACCGAGTCTATCTGTGAATGACTGTGTTCTGTTTACTATGACAGCAAGCACTGAAAATCAAAATCCATACTGTAACAGGAAAATACCTGAGTTTGTGACTAGTCTGCTGGTAGGACTGGATCACCAGATGCTAGAGGGGAAGTAACACCACCAGCTGATAAATGTGTATATATATATATGAAGATCTAGAGGAGATTAAAAGGAGGATGATTTGAGTTTGCTTTTATGAGTTTTTAATTTTTGCATTACAACTATGTCTTGTGTTTGTGATAAGAAAAAAATAAGCAAGTCACTTTATTCTGTTTTGCAATC
>RJWM01034090.1:0-19997 GCA_004363535.1 Dasyprocta punctata
TTAATCCCAGCACTCGGGAGGCTGAGGTAGGAGGAGCATTGTGAGTTCGAGGCCGGCTTGGGCTACAACGTGAGCGCAAGGCTGGCCTGAGCTACATAGTGCGACCCTGCCTCAAAAAACCAGAGCTAGGGAGCTTGGCTCAGCGGCTTAAGCACCTGCCCTGGCAGGCGCAAGGTTGTGAGTTCAATCCCCAGTGCCGAAAAAAAAAAAAAAAAAAAAAAAAAAAAAAAAAAAAAAAAAAACCAGTTATATCAATCAATGTAAATGGTTTCAACTCACCAATAAAAAGAAACAGACTGGCAGAGTGTGTTAAGAAACAAAATCCAACAATATGTTGTGTACAAGAAACACATTTAACTAAAAAGGAAATTCACAGACTAAAAATCAAATTATGGAAAATAATACTCCATGCGACAGGAACCCAGCAAAAAGCAGGAGTAGTTATTATGTTTGCAGACAATGTAATCTTCAAACTGAGAATGATCAAAAGAGATAAGGAAGGTCACTATATGCTTGTTAGGAGAAAACTTCAAGAGGAAAAGATTACAATCATAAATATGCACCAAATATGGGAGCACCCAACTATGTAAGACAAATTTTAATAGACCTGAAAAACCAAATGAACAATAATACAGTTATAATGGGGGACCTTAACATCCCATTGTCACAAAAAGACTGATCAACCAAACAAAAAATCAGCAAAGAAATAACAGAACTGAATCAAACTTGTGAACAAATGGACCTAATAGATGTGCACCGAGTGTTCCACCCAACGACATCAGAATACATATTCTTCTCAGCTGAACATGGGTCATTCTCTAAAACAGATCATAGACTAGCCCACAGGACATGCCTAAGTAAATGCAAAGGAACTGAAGTAATTCCATGCATATTATCTGACCATAGTACAGTAAAATTGGAAATTAATGACAAAAAACCCCACAAGAACCCCATAAACACATGGAAATTAAATAACACTCTGCTAAACAATCAATGGGTCACAGAAGAAATTAAATAATATCTACAATCAAATAAAAATGCAGATGCAGCATACTAGAACCTGTGGGGACAAAGAAAGCAGTCTTAAGAGGGAAATATATAGCAGTGAATTCTAGCATCATAAAAATAGAACAAGCACAAATAAACAACTGAATATTGCACCTCGAACTTCTAGAAAAAGAAGAGCAAGGCAAGCCCAAAACCCAAGGAAGGGAGGAAATTATAAAGATCAGAGCAGAAATTAACGCAATTGAAACTAGGAAAACAATACAAAGAATTAATGAATTGAAGAGTTTGTTCCTTGAAAGAATAAATAAAATTAATAAACCCCTAGCCAACCTAGGAGTTATCAAAAAGAGGAAAGAAAAAACTCAAATTCATGCAGTAAGAAATTAAAAGGGTGAAATCACTACAGACCTTGTGGAAATATAGAAGATCATCAATACCTACTTCAAAAACCTTTACTTCCATAGGTTTGATAACACAGAAGAAATGGACAGATTCCTAGAAACCTATGAATTACCAAACCTGGATCAAGAAGATGTAAAACTGCTGAATAACACAACTTCAATTAATGAAATTGAAAATGTAATTAGAATCTTACCAACAAAGAAAAGCCCAGGTCCTGATGGATTCACTGCTGAATTCTACCAGAAATTTAGGGAAGACTTAATGCCAATACCCCTCAAGTTCTTCAATGAAATTGAAAGGGAAGCAAGTCTCCCTAACTCATTCCTGGAATCAAGTATTACCCTAATTCCAAAACCAGAGAAAGATCCAACCAAAAAGGAAAACTACAGGCCAATCTCCCTAATGAACATAGATGCAAAAATCTTCAATAAAATACTGGCAAATAGAATGCAGAAAGTCCTCAGGAAGAGTATACACCATGATCAAGTGGGATTCATCCCAGGAATGCAGGGATGGTTCGACATATGCGAATCAATAAATGTAATATGCCATATCAACAGACCCAAGGACAAGAATCACATGATCATCTCAATAGACATAGAAAAAGTTTTCAACAAAATCAACATTCATTCATGATAAAAACCCTACAGAAAATTGGAATAGATGGTCTCTACCTCAACCTGATAAAAGCCATATATCATAAATCAACAACCAACATCTTACTAAATGGAGAAAAACTGAAAACTTTCAACCTACAATCAGGAACAAGACAAGGATGTCCATTATCACCACTCCTATTCAATATAGTTCTGGAAACATTAGCCAGAGCAATTAAACAAGAAAGAGAAAAGGAATAAGGATAGGAAAGGAAGACATTAAATTATCATTATTTGCAGATTATATGATACTGTACATAGAAGACCCCCAAAAATCCATTGAAAGACTTCTAGATGTAATAAACAAATTCAGTAATATTGCTGGATACAAGGTTGTATTGGTTGATCCTTACAACCCCAAGGACTTGTAATTTGGATGGGGCTGAGTCTGGCATTGGTGATTGGTTTGTTGTCTAGTGCTAGGAATGGTGGTGTGAGTGTTGCACTCACCCAGGGGTGGAGCAGACATACAGTGTAAGGGTGTATGGGGTATGCTATGTCCCCCCAAGTCCTCACATACTTTTGATGGGGCTAAGTCTGGCGCTTGCTTGTGTTCTGTTTGCTGTACCTGCCCAGGGGTGGAGCCAACATACAATGTAAGGGGAGGCGGGTCTTCCTCTTGTTTGCTTCCTCTTCCGCCTCTCTCTCTCTATCTCGCCAGCGTGCCTTGTGGCTTGCAGCCGCCTTGAACTGTAGCCCCGTCATGCCACGCTATCTTGGAGCCAACTTATAGACTGAAACTCCCGAGAAACTGTAAGAATAAACCTTTTCTTCCCTAATTTTGGGCGTCAGGTATTTTGTCTCAGCAACGAGCGAAAAGTAACCAAGACAAAGGGTAAAAGGAACATGTGTCTTGCTTCTCTTGCTCTTCCACCCTCTCTTGTTGGTTTGCCTTGCTGTTTGGTGGCCGCCATGAATGGTGGCCCTGCCATGCCATGCTGCCTTGGAGCCAACCAAGTATGGACTGAAACTCCTGAGAAACTGTAAGAAATAAACCTTTCCTTCCCTAATTTTTGGTGTCAGGTATTCTGTCTCAGCAACGAGTAAAAAGTAACTATGACAAAGGTCAGCACTCAAAAATCAATAGTATTCTTATATATAAACAACAAACTCACTGAGAGAGAAATAAGGGACACCACACCCTTCACTATAGTATCCAAAAAAAAAAATGAAATACTTAGGAATCAATCTACAAAGGAAGTAAAAGAGCTATACAGTGAAAATTACATTACTCTGAAAAAGGAAATCAAAGAGAATTTCAGAAAATGGAAAGATATTCCCTGTTCATGGATAGGAAGAACAACCATTGTGAAAATGGCCATTTTCCTAAAATTGTTATACAGATTTAATGCAATTCCAATCAAAATATCACATGCATACCTGACAGAGGTAGAGAAATCATCCTTAAAATTCATCTGGAACAGAAGAGATCTAGAATAACAAAGGCAATTCTGGGCAACAAAGGGTAGGCAGGAGGCACCACAATCCCCTGCTTACAAAGCTACTGTGATAAAATCAGCATGGTACTGGAATAAAAAGAAACCTGAAGATCAGTGGAATAGATTAGAAGATACGGCCACAACTACAAACACACTCAGCCACCTCATCTTTGACAAAGAGGCCAAACATGTACACTGGAAGAAAAATAGCCTCTTTAAAAACTGGTGCTGGAAAAACTGGCTTTCCATATGCTGTAAACTAAAACTAGATCCATGTCTATCACCATGCACTAAAATAAAGTCAAAATGGATCTAAGATCTGAATATTAAAACAGAGACACTAAATCTGATGGAAGACAAAGTAGGTAAAAATCTTGACATCCTAGGAGTGGGCAGAGAGTTCATGAACAAAAATCCAACTGCATGGAATACTTCCCAGAATCAACAACTGGGATCTCATCTTATTAAAAAGCTTTTGCATGTCAAAAGAAATCTCCAACAGAGTGAAAAGAAAACCCACGAATTGGGAAAATATCTTAGACAACTGTCCCTCAGGCAAAGGACTTCTATCTAAAAACATAAAGAATTTTAAAAATCAGGCCCCTAAAATTCAAGGACCCAATCCAAAAATGGGCATCTGAGATGAATACACACTTCTCAGAGGAAGAAATACAAATGACAAATAAATATATGAAAAAATGTTCAACATCAATGATCATTTGGGAAATGCAAATTAAAACAACACTGAGCTTCCATCTCACTCCAGAAAGAATGGCCAAGATCAAGAAATCAACCAATAACAAATGCCAGAGGGGCTGTGGGGAAAAAGCAACTCTTCTCCACTGTTGGTGGGAGTTCAGGCTGGTGCAACCACTGTGGAAATCACTGTGGGGATTCCTCAAGAAGCTAGGATTAGATTCTATTTGATCCTGCTGTCCCACTTCTGGGTATTTTCCCAGAAGAACTGATAACAGCATACCACAGTGACATATGTGCACCCATGTTTATAGCAACACAATTTGTAATAGCCAAATCTTGGAAACAATCCAAGTGCCTATCAATCAAGGAATGGATAAAAAAGATGTGGCATTTTTATACAATGGAGTACTGCTCAGCTATCAAGAAAGATTGTATCAAGACTTTTATAGGTAAATGGACATGACTTGAGACCATACTCATAAGTGAAATAACTCAAACTCACATGTATAAATACTATATTGTCTCCCTAGTGTAAGAAACTGAAAAAGTATATAGAATCCAAAATCTGCAACAAATACTGTGTAAGGGTAAGAAACTGCTCAAAGAGGAAAAGTAGGATAGGGGAAAGGAGGAAAGAAGGAAAGGAAGAGGAAAAAAGACTTAAATTTGTATATATGTATACATAAGATAGCTAAAATGACTACACTACTAAATGTGTTAATTACTGAAAAAGAACAGTTAATACTCATATGATTACATCAATTTTACATGTCTATATCTGTTACTCTAAACAACCCTTTTGAAGATAACCAAATGCAATATTACAACCACTGTCAAATTCCTATCATGTTGTTTTGTAAACCTATAATGTTATTGTATTGAATTTCTTGTTGTTTGTTTGTCTCTTTTGTTTTTTGTTTTTCTTTTCTGTGTCTTTTTTCTTAGATTAAAAAAAAAAAGACTTGAATGTGTGTTTCTAACTTTCATGCTTGTATCTTCCACTTGGCACTCTGTTTCATATACCATTAATGAACAGTGTCTCTCTGCACTCCAAAGGGATATCTTTCAGCAGGCATTGAAGAAATTTCAAAATCCAGTTTATTAACACAAAATGAAAATATTTTGGAAGTTATCATAAACTCATTTTTCATATAACTATTCATCGAATCTCATTTAGAACCAGTACTGAGTTATATATTCTCGTATCCCACCAAAAATCCTTAATTCATGTTTTGTAAGAACATATACGAACATTCTTTGTGTGGCTTTTGAACAAGATTTAATTAAACCCTTGTAAGAATACTCTTCATGTTATCCAAACTCATTACATTTTCTTCATTCCACGGGTCAACAAATAGGAGCAATCAATCACAGTGCCACATTTTATGAAATAAAATTGTTCTTTGAGAATATGTGCTGAATAACACGTCGGCTTGGAGAGTATGATTGATTGATTGATTGATTTTGACACAGGGTCTCAGTAGGTAGTTCGGGCTGGCCTTGAACTCACTGTGATCCTCCTGCCTCAGAGTGCGGGGATGACAGGCATGCACCACCACCAGCTGAGTCAGTGTTTTCTAAATTGGTGCTATCACAAAAGGAAATACCCATATAGGATTCTGGTTATGTATTCATGATTTCATTACAATTATATGAATATGTTTTCCATTAAAATATTGGTATAAAATATATCAAAACACACCTACAGCCATTTCATAATATACCATACAAAGAGACAAAAATATTTTTTAAATTCCTTGGGAATGGAGTGGTTCTATGAAAAGGAGTTTTTAAATTTAAAAAAAGTATGTGTCATGAGAGAGGGTAGATATAGTGCTTACATTTTTCAAGTGAATAAATAAGCCCAATTAGGAAAAGTGGCTTGTCAACAGTCACTCATGATTGCACCTTCTGATCCCTAACTCAGAGGTTTTCCACTAGACCCTGCTTCCTCCTGATAGCATATCATGTGATCTTGCTTTCACACTAAAAACCAACCAGAAGTATTGCATCACTCAATTGTTCTAATTTCTTACTTAACACATGGAATAACTTTCATCTGCAGTGTAAGTCTTCTTTTCCCACTAAACGGTCATAGCAGTTTTAACCAAATTTTGCACAATAAAAGAGTTGCTGCTGAAAAATAAAGGTCAAAAAGAGGAATTATATATTTTATCATATTAAGTGTTTTTCTTTCTGTATCTGACACTTTTCCTATGTTACTTTCCTATACTGCTGAAATTCATCATATATGATCTGTGCTTACTTTTACACTTGTTTCTGCCTTGACTTGCATTTGTCTGTACATAATGGGTATTGGAGAAAAAGCTATTCTCCCAGGGAGGGGTCACAAGTAACTCAGTGTTTATAGTATATGTATTTGGAGAGGCCAAGGAAAAACTAAAAAAAAAAAGTAAGTGCGCACATACCCACTTATGCACACATGCATGTTTCCAAGGGACATTTATATATATTACCTTATTCAAACTTCACTTCATTCTTAGGAGACAGGTACTACTGTCATTCCTATTTTTTACATGAGAAAACTGACTTTCTAAGTGACTGATCCAGATCACACAGCTAGTATGTGACAGAACCAGGATCTAAACTCAGGCTGTCTAATTACAAAAATCCAAAGGAAGGGAAATTTTTTGAGCTTTACTTACTATTCTTCTTCTTCTTAAAATAGAAGGGAGTATGAATAGGCAAGTCTATCCCAGGGACAAGTAGACACATATGAATGAAATCTTCTAGAAGGGCTATTTCATCATAAAATCTCCAGGAGACTTTTCACATAAGACAACCAATAACCATTTAAAAGTGTACAATTCAGTTGCATGTAGTACATTCATTAGTTTGTGCAGATATTAACTCTAGTTCCAAACCTAATCTCATCAGTCCAAAACATAGTCCTATATCCAGAGTAATGCAATTTTATAGAAATGAGAAAGACTATTAGAATTAGCAAACTAGAGTAAATAAGACACAAAAAATTCTAGTGGAATGTCAAAAAGTGACAAGCAACAAACTGATGAAATTAACAGAAACAAAATATTTTTAAAATCTTATTGTATAAGTTATCTTTCTGGATATTATGTATAATGTACTTGTGCTGAGTGTCAGATACTGTGATGGGGAGGATATGAAAAGTAGAAAAATGAATATAATTTATTTTTATCTTCACAAGACTTTGCAATCTTATGAAGAATTCAGTCATGTTGTAAAATGTACAAGATAAGAAAAAGACAAATGTCTAGAAAGAGAGAAATAATATAAGAAAAGAACGTGGCAAGAAGTGTATTTATCCTGTTTAGATCAAGAAAAGTCTTATACTTGGAACTGATGAATTTAAGACTATAGAGATAACTTTGGTACTGTTCTTTTTGCTTAGGAGTGCCTTGGCTATTAGGGGTCTTTTGTGTTTCCATAGGAACTTTAGGATTTTTTTTCTAGTTTTGTGAAGAATGTCAATAGTATTTTGATGAAGGTTACACTGGCACTGTACATCACTTTCAATAATATGTGCATTTTAACAATATTGAGAACACAAACTCATGGGGAGAAGATCCATAGCAATAAATCAGCATGATATTGGCACAAAAACAGATACATAGATGAATTGGAGTAGACGAACCAAAAATAAACCCATGCAACTACAGCCATCAATTCTCAAAAAGGAGCCAAAAATATACACTGGAGAAAGATCAGACTCTTTAATAAATTGTGCTGGAAAACCTGAATACTCACCTGTAAAACATTGAAACCAAATCCCCATCTCTCACTCAATTAAAAAATCAATTCAAAATAAATAAAAAAACCTAAATGTAAGATGTGAAACTTTGAAACTGCTAGAAGAAAACACAAGGGAAACAGCAGAAATTATAGGACAAGCAATGACTTGCTGCATAGGCCCTAAATAGCTCAGGAAATAATAGCAAGAGTCAACAAATGGGATCACATTGTAACAGGCAGCTGAGTTAGTTAGAAATATTATAGGCAGTCAGTCAGGGCTGGGCCCTCGAGGGAGCTGGCACAGAGGAGCAAATATCTTGTGACCCTAGAGGATACAGGTACCTCCCACTGTGGGCCAGACCTCAAGAAAAAAGATAAAATGAATGCAGCTACACCCTAACATCAGGGATTGATATTCTAAATAGGTATGGATCACCTTGAGGAAGCCAGGAATCACCACCCCAATCCCCTACAGAAAGATTCACTGCTCTTTAAGCATGCCCTCTTGCTACATGATTTGCTTCCCCATTTGTCCCTGATTTGATCATTTTTACCTAAACAATTAATCTTATTGGTTGACCATAGCTCTGTCCCACCTCATGCCCATCTGTCTAGTGAGTTCCCAGGTTTCCCCCATCTTGGACCCATCTCACCTTATATCTTACTCTACAAAAGTCCCTAGGAAAGACAGTCTTTACAACCCACTTTACACCTTCTGTCTCTCTCTCAGATAAAAGTTTCTTTCTCACAATAAATATATTCTGCTCTTAACCTCCATTGTCCCTAAAATTCATTCTTCAATTTTAGAGAACGTGAACTCATACTGGACATCTAGAAGGTTGGGAGTTTCATTCCCCTATATCAACATCAAATTAGAAAATCTTCTAGACAGCAAAGACAATAGTCACCAGTGTAAAATGACAGCCCACAGAATGGGAGAAAATCTTTGCCAGCTACTCTCCCTATAGAGGATTGACATCCAGAAAATATATATATATTTAAAAACTCAAAAATTTAACATCAAAAGAAAAAGTAATCCAATGAATAAGTAGGCAAATGAACTAAACAGACATGTCTCAAAAGAAGAATTATAAATTACCAATTAATGTATGAAAAATGGTCAACACTTTTAGCCATCAGGAAAAGGAAATTAAAATTACATTGCAATTTCTTCTAACTCCAGTCAGAAATGGCAGTCATCAAGAATACAAAAAATAATAAATGCTGGCAAGAATGTGGGGAAAAGGAACACAAACAATGTTGGTAGAATATCAGTTAGTATTGAAAGAGTTTTGCCCTAGAATAAATTATAGAACACTATGGTGGTGGTCTAACATGGTGGAAGGCCAAATCAGAAATGCTTACCCTGACAACCACTTCCTCCTTCTTCCCCTTCAACTGATTACAACTTCCTCCTTCCTTTTCCCATAGTGTGCTCATGAAGAAAATTCCAATGAGCTCCTCATGCATCATAAATGCCCACCCCCAAGCACCACATCTGGTCAAAGTTCACATATACCCTCTACCTCCCCTGTATCTGGTCGAAGGAACTAGGCCAACCACCACAGGTTGTGTGCTCCTTTCTATGTCCTCAATAAACACATTCTTTCTTTTTTTACTTTTTGCTTCTCTATTGTGCCAGAAACCCTAACATATTGGTGCCTTGAGACTCAGATTGGCAGAGTGCATTGGCTCCTGGACATTACCCCTGGTCTTGAGCTCCCCTGCCCAATGAGCCACTTTTCCTTCCTGCAGGACCTGCTTGTTTGCTGCCGCTAGCCTGCATCCAACACCGACCCATCTAATTCATCACAGGTGACCTACTGTTCCATCTGGGGTTTCTGTTTTGATTTCTCAGTTAATAAAAGCTCTCATGCTCTTTGGACAACTGAAGCAGAGCTGTTCTCTGCCTTAGAAATTTGTAAGCTTACATCAGATAACCCATTTCCATCTCTGGACAAAGATAGCCAGTTCTCACATTCCTTGGGTACAACCTGAGACAGAATGGTTACCTTCTTGCTCTCTGGGACCCCACCCTGAACTCTTGGTGATGGCTGATGAGAACAGGTGTTGGGACCTACCTTGTCACATTTTCAAAACAGATGACATCCTCTTTTGATAAGTGTGACCCAAGACAGCTTTCATGCTCCTTGAAGAGGGCTAAAACTCACATCCCGAGGCAAAGTTGTTGTCTTCTAATTCTGTCACTAGGGGGAATACCATTTCCTGTCCCCCGAAAAACACAGCTCTGGGATGCCTGGTTCATAACCTTGGTGCTCTTGGCCTAAAGAAGGCTATAAAAGTCAAAAGACTGATCTTTTATTGCCAGGTGGCTTGACCGACCTACCAGCTTAACAGCAACCCATGGCCTAAGGGGGGGAATGTTTGACCCCCTCTAGCCTTCAAGATTTATATAACTTTTGTCACAGTGACAGCAAGTTGGCAGAAATCCCTTATGTTCAGGCCTTTCTCACTTTGGGGATGTGTTCTCTCATTCAGTCATGTACAGTGGCTCAAGTACTTCTGGCTCACTCTACTGTACCAGGATCTCTCCCTTCCTCCCCATGGGACCCCTCAGATGATGTGCCTCTTGTCTTTACTGCCCCTCCCCTGAATCCCCGAGTCCAAACCCCTCAGCCTTCTTAGAGGTTTCTGAGCCCCCTGCTTCCTTCTCTCCCCAATGTTAGATTCCTCGATCCCCTCAACCTGAGCCATCTATCCTGTTGGACCGCTCTTTTTCTTTCCCCTCTGCTCCTGTGTCACCATTCTCCCTGCCAGCTCACCACACTCAGTCTTGCATGTCTCAGCCACCTAGCAGGCCACATGGTGTTCGACTGCCATCTTGTGATCCCACACCACATGGTCCTCAGTAGCCATCTTGCTGCAGCTCACATGGCAGGCAGCTGCCATCTTGCAGTCCTCCACCATGTGACAGTCCACTGCCATCTTGTAACAGGTCACAGGGTAAATGGCCATCCCTCATCATGTGATCAGCAGCAGCCATCTTGTTGCAGGTCACATGATGACCAGTTGCCATCTTATGCTCCCTCACCATGTCACCAGCATTAGCCATCTTGTGGGTCACATGGTAACCAGTCACCATCTTGTGCTTCCCTGTCGCATGGTGATGAGTGGTCATTTTATGGTCAATCACCCTGTAACTGCCCACAGATGCCTGCTGGGCAGTTGGCTGTTTGGTGGCCATCTATGCCTCCCACTCCACAGCCTTCTTAGCCTCAATCCAGGCTGCTCCCAAGGGGCTAGTTCATATCCATGTTCCTTTTTCCTTTGCCAACCTATCTCAGATTAACCATAAATTAGGTTCCTTTTCTGTTGACCCACAAAATTTTATTAGCAAGTTCAAACTTTTAACTAATTGTTATGATTTACATTTCAAGGATATTTATGTGATTCTGAACACCACCCTCAGCTCACAAGAGCTGGCTCAGCTATGGCAAGCAGCTTGAGAGGAAGTTGATTGTAGACATAAAGCAAATACAGCTGAGAATGACCCTGGGCCTGCAGCAGTGCCTGAGTAGGACTCTAACTGGGATTACTGAGATGGAAAATGTTCTTCTAAAGTGCATAAAATGATTGAATGTGGCCTTAATAAAATAGCTCACGAGCATACTAAATATAATGAGCTTTTAGAACAGGTTCAAGAGGCTAACAAAAACCCTGCTATGTTCCTAACACATCTTAGGGACACCCTAAGTAAGTTTACTAATGTAAACCCAGACTCTCATGAAGGGACAATTGTTATTAACTCTTATTTTATTTCTCAGTCTGCTCCTGACATTCAAGTGAAACTACCAAAGACTGAACTTGGCCCTCAGATCCCACAGGGAGACCTTCTTAATATGGCTTTTCGTGTTTTCAACAACAGATAGAACTCAAAAAGAGGAGAAAAAGGCACAAAAAAAAGAAACTTGCTAAATATCAGTCTGATCTTTTAGCAGTGGCACTTGGGGCTCCTAAGACAGGTAAACCAAAACAAGGTGGAGCTGCCCGAGCCCCCTCCTGACCATGCATCAAGTGTGACAAGGAAGGACACTGGGCAAGAGAATGCCCCAACCCAAAAGTTCCTCTAGGGCCCTTCTCCCTCTGCAGTCTCAAGGGCCATTGGAAAAGCAACTGTCCTAGCTGCCAGAGAGCAGGTAAGTTTCCTCTAATTCCTTGCCCTCACAGGAGATTTCCTGACCACCAGATTCATCACAGGCTGAGCTACTTGAACTTGCCGCTGAAGATTGATAGGGCTCAGGGCCCACAGCTCCCATTAAGGTATCCTTCTCAGAGCCCCAAGTCTCACTAGAGGCCTCAGGTAAGACTCTCTGTGCTTGTAGACATGGGGGATGACATATAGTGTTCTTCCTGAGTTTTGGGGCCATTGTTTTACATCCTCAGTCTCTGTAGTGGGTGTTCATGACCAACCTACACAGCCTGTTCAAACAGGACCCATTCCAGCTGGGCGTGGTGGTGCACACCTTTAATCCCAGCACTCAGGAGGCTGAGATAGGTGGAGTGTTGTGAGTTTGAAGCCAGCTTGGGTTATAAGGTGAGCACAAAACTAGGGCCAGGAGCTTGGCTCAGGGGCTTAAGCACCTGTCTGGCAGGCATCAAGTTGTGAGCTCAATCCCTGGTGCCACAAAAAAAAAAAAAAAAAAAAAAAAAAAGGCCCATTCCATGCAGGTTCCAAACTCTTTTCTTCACCCATAGCTTTCTGGTAATACCGACATGTCCCACACCCCTTTTAGGTAGGGCTCTCCTCCAAAAGCTTAACTTCTCCTTTACCTTTTCCCTCCCCACAGCTCTCATCCCCCAAACACCATCACAGTGGCTGCAAACTCATCCCCTCCTCTCCCTTCTTCCCTGTCAATCCCATAATTTGGGATGCCTCCAATCCCACCTGTGCTACCCATGCTGTACCTATTTTAATTGGTCTCAGATATCCTTCAATTTTTCCTTGTGTTCCCAATATCCTATAGCTCTCCAACATTTATGGGGACTCAAACCTATAATCAAGCATCTTTTAGACAATGATTTTCTCAAACCTACTCATTCACCCTACAATACTCCCATTCTCCCAGTACTCAAGCCTAATAGGTCCTATCACCTGGTACAAGACCTTAGGGTAATCAACGATGCTGTTAACCCAGTTTACCCAGTGGTGCCAAACCCTTATACTATGCTCTCTCATATTCCTCCCTCCACCACTCACTTCACAGTCCTAGACCTTAAAGATGCCTTTTTTTTCCCTTCTCCCTACACCCTGATTGTCAGGATTTCTTTGCATTTATGTGGACTGACCCAGACACTCCCAGGTCTCAACAACTTACCTGGACAGTGCTCCCCCAAGAGTTCATGGGTAGTCCTCATTTCTTTAGCCAAGCTCCTGCTGCTGACCTTGCAGCTCTTGACCTCAAACCCAGCACTCTCCTTCAATACATTGACCTTCTCCTATGTTCTCCATCCTATACTTCAGTCATGCACAATACAGTCAGTCTCCTCAATTTTCTCTCCAGTCGTGGGTGTAGGGTTTCTCCTGCTAAAGCCCAAGTAACTTCCCCAAAGGTCAAGTATCTGGGTCTCTCTCTCACTTCTACCACTCATTTCATCACTACAGATTGCAAGGCAATTCTTTGGGCTCTCCAAGTGCCCACAACCAAACAATGGGTTCTATCTTTCCTAGGTTTAGCTAAATTCTTTTGCCTCTGGATTTCTGACTTTGCAACTCTGCTTAACCCCTCTACAAAGTTTCCAAGTGCCCCTTATCAGAACCCCTAGACCCCACTACACCCATACATGCCCCCTTTCATAAGCTGAAAGAGGCTTTCCTAAGAGCTCCAGCCCTTACTCTTCCTGACCCCACCCAACCCTTCACTCTCTACACTACCTCTCAAGACCACAATGCTGCAGGTGTACTAGGACACAAAAAGGGACCTTTTTTTTTTAAGCAGTAGCCTACTTGCCAAAACAATTAGCAACACAATGCAAGGATGGGCACCCTGTCTCTGAGCCCTTGCAGGTGCAGCCCTACTGACATAGAAGCTAAAAAGTTCACATTAGGACAATCTATTATAGTACACTCACCTCATTATCTAAATGAGTTTATCTCATAAGACGCTCCCTGCCCTGATGACCCCTTCTCATCTTCAACAGGTACATCTAGTCCTCTCTAAGGACCCTTCTATCTCTATTGCAAGTAGTAGTCCTCTCAACCTAGCAACTTTGCTTCCCACCTCAGAAGGACACCTTCACCATGACTGTATTGAGGTCTTACAGATGACTCCCACCCCTTTTCCTCACATTAGTAGCACACCTCTCTCTTTAGCCTTCGACACATGGTTCATAGATGGCAGTTCAACAAACACAATCAGAAGAGAGCAGGATATGTAATACTTAACCAGTCAAGAGTCACAGAGACTAATCTACTGCCAGCTGGGATATCTTCACAGAGGGCAGAACTTATTGCTCTTACATTAGCAAAGAACAAGATCATAAGTATATACACTGACTCTAAGTACACATTTAGCATTTTACACTCCCATGCCACCATCTGGCAAGAAAGAGGTTTTATCAACACTCAAGGAACCCTCATCATTAATGCACCTCCCATCCTTAAACTTCTAGAAGCAGCCCAACTCCCAAAACAGGCAGCAGTTACTCACTGTAGGGGACCAGAATTCTATAGATTCCATTGCTCAGGGCAATGCCCTTGCAGATACACGAACCGAGTCAGCTGCACAAAGGCCATATGCTTCTTATCTTCTCCCATTAGTCCCAAACACTCTACCTCAACCTAGTTACCCACCAAAACAGCTAAATTGCTTCATAGACCAGTTATACACAAAACACTCAGAGATGGATTTTCCAAGGACTGAAACTTGTTCTCCCAGATTAGCAGGCCTTAGATATCATCACTGACTTACACAACCGTTTCCATGTGGGATCACATGCCTCTTAGCTACAGTAGTCACACATCCTTCTCTGAGGGATATCATCCTTCAGATTACTCACATCAGTCATCTCTGTGTTAGAACCTTGCCTCAGGGACACTTACCACCCCCTTCCTTTCCTACTCATCAATTTCACAGACACACCCCTGGTCAGGACTGGCAAGGAGATTTTACACCCATGCCCTGTCACAAAACTCTTAAATATCTTCTTACCTTTGTCTGTACTTTTTCAGGATGGATAGAAGCCTTTCTCACAACCAGGGAAACTACTGACATAGTTACTGAAGTCCTGTTACAAGAAATCATTCCTGGCACATGCCTTTAATCCCAGCACTTGGGAAGTTGAGGTAGGAGGAGCGTTGTGAGTTTGAGGCCAGCTTGGGCTACAGCATGAGTGCAAGGCCGGCCTGAGCTACATAGTGCGACCCTAACTCAAAAAACCAGGGCTGGGAGTTTGGCTCAGTGACTTAAGCGCCTGTCTGACAGGCGTGAGGTTGTGAGTCCAATCCCCAGTGCCACAAAAAAAGAAAAAAAAGAAAGAAAGAAAGAAAGAAATCATTCCAAGGTTTGGTCTGCCTCAGAGTATCCAGTCAGATAATGGTCCAGGCTTTATTTCTCAAATCTCTCGACAGATATCCTCAATCTTCCACATCACATGATACCTTCACATTCAATACCATCCACAATCCTCAGGAAAAGTAGAAAAGGCAAATGGCCTCATAAAAACACACCTCACAAAACTCATTTTAGAACTACACCAATCTTGACCTCAACTTCTGACCCTAGCCTTAGCCAAGCTCAGGGCACTTCCCCAGGCTCCTACCTTTTTAAGCCCTTTTAAACTCAGGTATGGCTGATCATTCCTGCTCCACAATCTTCTTACCTCCCAAAGTCTCCCTCCTCTTGCTGGCCACATCCCAATCCTCTCCTTCCTCTAACACTTGTTATGACAGCATGCTGATCTTTGTCTCCCCCAACCCTCTAATGGAACCAAACCAGATCCTCCCGTTTTCCCAAGAGATCTAATTTATCTTAAATCTTCTAAATCCACAGGACTGCAACTAAAGTGGAGTGGCCCCTACCTAGTCTTTCTCCCAACTACAATGGCAGGCAAGGTTGTCATCCTGGTTCCACATCACTCAAGCCAAGTGGTGCCCTCCTAACCCTGACTCCCCTGACTAACCATCTGAGTGGTCTTCACATCTCCTATCTCCCACCCATCTCCATGTCACCAAGGGTCCACAGCCACAACTTTCAGACTAAGTCATGCTTTGTTATCCTATTTGGTTCCTGATCCCTTACCTTCTATTAGTTATTCTTTTTGCTGTAGGACTCTGGGCAGTCTTTCCTAAAGATTCCACATTATATGCAAAATTGTTTTCACACTGTTGTACATAACAACTGTCTTAGTTCTCTCCCACCCTCAGCTATTCAGTTAAACATGAAACCCCTCTGGGTCTGGGCTCTTATCTCACCTGTAGTGACATAGCCACAGCCCTCCCTACTCCTAGTCTATAATTTCTCAAACATGATTTAACTGTCAGGTCTTACATTTCTTCATGCTCCCCATTCTCTCCAGCTCAACCCCTGGACCAAGAACAAGTCCTACCTACACTTTTACTTTCACCCTTTCAGATGGGGCAATAATTGCCTCCCATAACTTCACCCCTCCCAACTCCATGCTCACTTTTCAGATTCTTCCTCACCATGGCCCTGATGGAACAACACATTCGGATCAAGGGCACCTTTCTTTCTACCCCACTGGGTCCTTTAATTATGATGGTAGCCTGCCTCCTCATAGCATCTCGTCTTTTTATTTCTCCAGTGTAGAATGTGGGCATTCACCAACGATACACTTTCTGTCCTGGCTGAAACACCTAGTACCAGCTTCTACATGGGCATTGACCGTCGTCCTGTTAACCCTTCTAAACCCCTACACGATGCCCCTCTCTAGCAGGAAGTAGTAAGAGAGAATCTTTGCCCTTTCCTAGCAATAGAAAGACAGGAATGAAAGAGCTTTGCCCTATAATAAATTGCAGGATATTATGGCAGTGGTCTAACATGGCAGAAGGCCAAATTGGGAATGCTTACCCTGATGGCCACTTCCTCCTTCTTCCCCTTCAACTGATTACAACCTCCTCCTTCCTTTCCTCATGGTATGAGCATGGAGCAAATTCCAATCAGCTCCTGGGGTGTCATAAACGCCCACCCCAAGTACCACATCTGGTCAAAGGTCACATATACCCTCATCCCCCTTGCATCCAGTCAAAGGAGCTAGGCCAACCACCACGGGTTGTGTGCTCCTTTCCATGTCTTCAATAGATGCATTCTTTTCTTTTTTTACTTTTTGCTTCTCTATTGCACCAGAAAACCCTAAGTATATTATTATGAAAATCAGCATGGAGGTTCCTCAAAAAGCTAAAAATAAAAATATCATATGACCCAGCTAAACCACTCCTCTGTATATAGCCAAAGGAATTAAGGTCAGCATACTATAAGATATCTACATATCTATGTTTATTATAACACAATGCACAATAGCCATTGTGGAGCTAGAGGACCTAAAAATCTTGATAATTTTCAAAGAACTCTTAAAGTTTATTAATCCAAAAGAATTAATAAACCTGAATATCAAAATAATCTTTATTAGGGTACAGTTAATAAATCATAATAAAATACTAAATAATAACTAATACTAAACATAGTATAAAACTGAAATATCTTATAAAATATCTTAATTAACAAATGGGGCAGCTATTACCATTCTATGAACTCTGACTATATGTCTTTGGAGTCATTTAGAGAAGATTAGGGGAGAGAAATTGAATAATAGGGCCAGAGAGGAAACTTCAGGTCTTATTCAGAGGAAGGGAGAGAGATGAAGAACAAATCATCATCTTGAAAGTAAAAGACTTAGCAGAAACACAAAGCATTATGAATATGTAAGAACTTTGGAGAAATGAGCACATAGGAGCAAGATATAGTAGAAGAAAGAAGAGTGACACAAGGGGATGAAAAGACATCCAAGAGAAATCCACTGGATTGATTAATTGATTGATTGCAGTATTAGGGACTGAAGCCAGGGCTTTCACAGTGAGTTACAGCCTCAGCTCCACCTTCCTTTTTAATTTTTTTTTTCAAACTGTCTTGCTAAATTGCCCAGGCTGGGTTCAAATTTGTAATCTTTCTTCCTCAGCCTCGCAGAGTACTAGGATTACAGCCATGCACCACTACACCTGACTACAGCATTTGTAATAAATGAAATTTTCCTATTTTTATGTGAATGAGAAATTATAAATTGGTATTAAGTATGTTTAGAAATAAAACATAAAAATGATGTAATGGAAGTTAAAGTGCTTTAAAAAATTACAAGGTAATATAAAAATAAAACACTTTACTTCACTGAAGCATAGCAGTTGTGGACCGTCACACTCAGTTCAAAGAGAAAAAACATTTAACTGCCTTCTCCTCAGTTAGCGTAGAACACAGCCACTAAAAAGGTGAGTATGCTGAAAACTACTCTTTTCAGTGACTACCATCTCTCTACTCCTCCGTGCTGACTGAAAAACCTCTGAGAAACCTTGTGCAAATTCTTCAATTGGTAGTTTTAAGAATTGAGATGTAGATTGCATATCATAGTAGTCACCTTTAAAGAATACAACTCAGTGGCCTTTAGTATATTCACAAAGCTGTGCAACCATTATCCTTCTGCAATGCTCAACACTTTCATCATCTTATAAGGAAATTCCATATCCATCAGTAGTCTCTTCATTCTCCTATCTTACAGCCTCAGGGAACCAAGAATCTACTTTGTTTCCCTATGGTGTACATATTCCAGAAATTTCATATGAATGGAATCATACCACATATGGCCTTTTGTGTCTGGCTTCTTTTACTTAACACAGTAATTCTAGGGTTCATTCATGGTGTAGTGTGTATCAGTACTTTATTCCTTCTTCTAATTAAATACTGCTTTATTTCACAGGTTTTCCACCTTTTTTTGTTCATTCACAAGTTGATGGACACTTCCAATTATTATTTTTATTTCCTTTAATTTTTTTAAATTTGCAAGTATTTGGAAATTATTTTTGCATATATATTATGTTGGGGACCACAAATTTGCAATGGCTAATTTGGCATACTTTCCTAACGGATAAATGAAAGTTTGGGATTATCAGTATCACCTATTTGAGATTTCTCATTAACTCTTTAGGGATGGGCCATCCTCTCACACACACTGAGACTAAAACTAAAACTACTAAATTCAAATACACTCCAGGGCAAGATCTTCTTTAGCATAAGATCATCTCCACTCTCTTGAATCATCCCAAGATTATACTTGTCCCTTCAGTCATAGACCTCTAATCTTTTGCCAATGTTAAATCTTCTACTAGCCTCACCTATCACTGTATACAGCCAATAAATACCGGTTGTCTTGGAGTGTCACTCTCTTGGTCCATCTGGAGGCATTGACTTCCCAGTCACTCATCATGTATTACTAAATTTGTCTGTTTCTTATTTTATCCTCTCACTGTACCCTTGATACAGGCAATCGGGGATCTTGACCAGGTCCCCAATAATATAATATGTATTGTGGTTTAGATCTAAGTGTCCCCCAAAAGTCTCATTTTGGGGTCCAGTTGGAGGGATGGCTCACTGGGGGCATGACTTGGAATTGTATATTCTCATTCTCTGCTCTTCCCTTGTCCTGCCTCTTGGTCACCATGCAGTGAACAACTTTCTTCCACTACACCACTGTGACATGCTGTTTCTGTCTTAAAACTAAACAAACAAGGATTGAAATCCACTGAATCTGTGAGCCAAAGTAAACTTCTCCTATAAATTGCGCGTGTCATGAATTTTGTCCCAGCAATGACTAAGTGACAAATATAATGTACAATGAGGTTTTTCAGGTTAATTTTAATATTTTTAAAAAGTATAAGAATTGGGCCGGGCCGGCCTGGGCTACAACGCGAGTGTAAGGCCGGCCTGAGCTACATAGTGCGACCCTGCCTCAAAAAAACCAGGGCTGGGGGTTTGGCTCAGTGCCTTAAGCGCCTGCCCTGGCAGACGCGAGGTTGTGAGTTCAATCCCCAGTACCACAA
>RJWM01034091.1:0-20013 GCA_004363535.1 Dasyprocta punctata
GTCTCAGAATATTTTTGTTTGAGCCAGGCATCATGGAGTGTATCTTTAGCTTCAACCCTTGGGAGGCTGAGGGAGGAGGATCTTGAGTTTGAGACCAGCATGGGCTACGTAGAAAGACTCTTATCTCATTAAAAACAACAAAAAACCAAAAAACAAAAATGACCAAACAGAAAACCTTGGGCACAACCACAGACCTGTGATCTAGTCAACCAGCTGTTTAGCATGACTGGAGAAGTCTCCATAAACAGGGTCAGATGGCACTCTGAATATGTGGAGTTTCTAGGGAAAGAAGGTTTTGAGTACCACAAATCTAGAGTTCCAACCCCCAAGGTTTTCCTCTTCCTCGATTTGGAGCCTTGGACCCCCATTTCTGTCTGCTAGCTTCCTCCACCCCCCTGGAGCCTGCACTGCTTTGAGAGCCCTTTTGTGGCCTCTGCCTTACAGGAGCTCCACCCCTTCCATGTCCCACAGGAGGGACTCATGGGACGTCCCCATAGATGTCCATTCATTCATCCTGTGTGACACAGATGATCATGTGTGAACAGGGCATCTCCCATGTCCTCGAAGTGGTTGCGCACCAGAATGCGACCTCAAGCACTGAGAACACAGGCTTACTTTCCCCCAGGGGCCTTAGAGAGAGGACACACAAGTGAATGCAAATGGAATGAAAAAAAAATACTGCAAGGACACTACAGGAATTCAGATCCATAATCTCTGTTCTCCAGGTTCCCCTATTCCTGAAGACCCCTGTTCAGGGAACGGGAATGGATTGATTGGGTAAGGGCACATGAAACTAGGCACATCGGGTACCAGCTGTGGGATGACACGGATGATCCAGGCCAGGGGCCCCCCTGCCACACACACAAGCACCAGCCAAACTGCCCTGCGGCAGAGCCTCTTCGAGGTGCTGCTGAGACCCCTCACCTCCTTACTGTCTGTCCCCCTGTAACTGCCCAGAGAGGCAGAGCTGAGCACCGGCTGAGAACAGCCTCCCTTCTTATTTCTGAGGTCCAGATGGGTCCCCTTCTCCTCCAGAGCTCCCAGCTCACCTGAGAGAGTAGATGGTAGGGGGAACATTGGCTTTGTTTGTGAAGAACCCCAAGAGCAACATAAAAATGATAATAAGGTTGAGGATGCTCCATCTGTCCTTGGGGGTGAGCCAGCCCTGTGGTCTTGGTCAGGTCCAGCCAGTGGAAGCTTCCTGAGTTTGCCCTCTGCATTCCCAAGGACATAGGCTCAGTGTACTCAGCTCAAGGCCAGGATATTCATTGCTGCCATTCAGACACGCTACAAGACACGTGCAATCCTCGTCCCATGCAAGTGTCGGTAGCCAAGAGCAACCTTGGAGACGCCCATGGATCCCCTTCCTGTGCACATGGCCCATCCCTAAGCTGAGGCCATGCTGGCTAGTGATCTCACAGAGGTCTTGCCCAATGATGTAGTGCCGTGCAAGCACGTGTGTGGTCCTGTCTTTGTGAATAAAATGAAAGAAAATGCTGATAAAAACATCAGGGAACACTGCTTCAGCAGGTGAGGTGAAGCAGCACTCGAGAAACAAAGAAGGGAGTTCAGTTTTACAAACTCTGTGTCTGGCGAGGTGCAGATTCCTCTCTTTTGTGTGGGTGTTGGGGCAATGCTCACTTGCATGAAAAAGTCAGCCAATGAACCCATTTCTAGAAATCTGATAGGTACTCCAGAAATCTGACCCATAGATAATGCAGATATCTGACAGACGGATACTCCAATTGGTGACTAGTAAGTACTCCAGATATCTGATTCACAAGTACTCTAGAAATCTGAGCCACAGGTATTCTAGGAATCTGACTCGTACTACTCCAGAAATCTGGCCCAGAAATACTCCAGGTATCTGACTCACAGATACTCCAGATATCTGATTGACAAATACCCTAGAAACCTGAACCATAGGTATTCTAGATATCTGACTTGGAGATACTCCAGGAATCTGACCAACAAGTACTCTAGAAATCTGACTCACACATAGCAGAAATCTGACCCACAGGTACTCTGGCTCAGATACAAAATGACATTTGTGTATGGTTGAAAACAACCAAAGTGAGTGGAGACAGGTTGGAAAAGCCATGGTACATGCATTTTATGGAGTACTATGCAGCCATAAAAGACAAATGAGAAAGAGCTCCATGTAGTAATATAGGAAGATTGTCAGGATTCATTGAGAGAGTCGAAGTGTAGAACAGTGTTTATAGCACGCTACTGTCAGGGAATGGTGTGACTAATACACATACATTCAAAACTACATTTTAATAGAAAAATGTTCTTAAATTTTGGGAGCAGCTTAATAAACACAAGTCATCCTGGCCTCTTAAAAATAATGTTTTCGTTTGACCTACAAGGGAGCAAGCGATTAAATAGATTTGAGGCTGGAAAAGACCTTGCATTTTATCAACTTCCAGGAGAACTATGACTTCTGCTACGGGGTATTTGCTGCAGACTGCGCAGTGTTTGAAGTCCTTCCGTTTTGTCTCATCCAGCTCTCATGAAGCACTCTGAGTGGTCAGCATCTCCCACTTATTGATGGGAAAACTGAGACTCTGAGCAGTGAGGTCATTTGCTGATCATCAGGCAGCAAAGAAGCAGTGAAGCAGAAATTGAAGGCTCACCTGTCAGGAGCTGAACTTTCTGGAGGTGGAGGGAGGAAGTTGGGGCTCCCTGGGTCCCTGCTCTGATGAGATGATACGCTGCCTGGGTGGGGAACCGCCTGGCCCTTTTTGCCATCTTGTTATTTTCCGTCTCTTTATCTTCCTTTGCTTCAGTTTCCTTGGCTTCAAGCTCGAAGCTCCTCCAAACTCCTGCTTTTTGAGGATATGCATATTTCAATCCAATTCCAGCCATTTCACTGGAATCCCTTAGGCCTGATCTTCTCAGGCATGAATCTCAAATTCCTGCCTTGTCAGGGAGAGATGGCCAGGTCTGGGCTAAAGTCTGGTGACAGCTTGTCTCGTGATCCAGGTACAGTCGGTCCCTTCTTGCAGCCCCATTTGGGCTGGAGAGAACAGGAAACAAGAAAGAGTTTTCCCGTTGCTCCCGCTTTTCCAGTTGAACTAAGGCCCCTGCCATGTGACTTCTCCACTGGGAACTATAGAGACCAAAGCACAGGGCACTGTCAAGGGGAACCATACCTCACTGGGAACAAAAGGATGGAAGAGATGGCAGGAGGGGAGTGCTCGGAGCTCCGTCTTCTCTAGGCCAGCTCTCTTCTCTTGGAATCCTGTTCTGGGAGAGAACTAGAGATGGTCCCATGAGAAGAATTAATGTACTGTAAGAGTCGGGCCATTGGTGACGGTGATTTGAGTTTAGGTGTTTTCTTGTACTGGCAATGAAGTACCTGTATCCCAGTTAACTATGCACCCAGCTAGTATGGAAAGTGGTGACAGACTTCAACGAGGAGTGACAGGAGAAGACAAGAGCCTCCTCTTGGCCCTTGGGGTGGGGGGTGGAGCAGTCCTCGGCTCTGGGACACAGTTTAACCCTCCAAGGTTCCCCGGAGATACCCGTGTAGCGCAGTTGGCTTCTGCATCTTTCCAGTCCATTCCTGCACCTCAGATGGCGAAGAGCTGGACCCTGTGGGAGCTGGGAGCTGTGTGGCTGTTTGGGGGCAGGGGCTGTGGCTGTCTCTGTTCCAGGGCGGTAGGGAGCAGGCTTGGGGCCAGGCACGCCCGTGCAAAGGGGGCTGACAGAGAAGTCTTCCAGTAGCAACATTTTGTGATTTTTAAAGAATGAGGCTGGGGATAAGGGCTCTTACTTTCCAAAGGCAGACACTGGGTAGGCATAGCTTGATAAGGAGCCAGGCTCAGGGGACCTGAGGAACAGAAAGGGACAATGGTGGAACAGGAATGGGCAGCAGGTGGTGCTGAGAGATAGCACATCCACCAGATGAAAGCCAGCATGGCTGGCAGGGAGTTAGCTGCTAAGGGGCTGGGGCAGAGGGAATCAGAAGCCAATCGGGGGAGCTGGGCCGGGGAAGAAAGGGAAAAAGGAAGCAGACCCAAGGACGCCCGAGAGTCGGAGCAGCAGAGGGGAGGGTGGGGCAGCGAGGCTGGAGCTTCTTTCTGGATGGGAGATAGAGCCTTGGCCAGCAGCAGCAGTTCAACCTGGCCAGCCTGCGGGGAGGCACCAAGGCCCAGGGATGGAGCTTCAAGGTGGGCACGCTGTGCATGGAAGCAGGTGTCTGTGCATGAAGAGCCAGGACTGCTCCTTAGGGACGTGCTCAGCTCAGCTGGAAAGTGGCTCCAGGTGACAGGTGGCATTTCCTGTCCCAGCCAGTGACAGGAGAAATAGACACTGAAGCCCAGGGCTACGAAAGGGAGACCATAGTCTCCTTCTTTTGTCCTGTCTCTTCACATCTACGCTAGGCTTGGGAATGGATCCCAGGCCACAGTCTCTGAGGTGACACTAGTCTAGTCCCCTCCAGGCTGGCTGGAACAGTAAACAAGCTCTTATTCTTCCTTCTCTCAGGTGCCCTGCCAGTCTCCTTCTCTTTTATCTGTTCTTCAACAATCATTCTATCCTCCCTGCTTCGCTCCTTTCCTTTTTGATATGCTCTTACATTATAGAAGAAATAATGTGTCTAGTACAGAGAACTTGAAAATATGCACAAAAAAATGCAGAAGAGAATAAACACAGACCTCCTTGTGTAGAGATGACAGACTACAATCTGGTTTCTTCTTCCTGACCTGGTGCTGTCCCTTATTGAGCCACCACATATCATACACATAGTGTTATGTCAAACCTTTTCTCTTGATACTGCACATTTCCCTAAGCCATTAACATTGTTCAATAATATTTAACATATGAACAATCTAGCTTAAGGAGTAGCCATTATGTGTTTGACTACTTGATTTTACTAGCCATTTTGGTAACAGTCTTTCCCCAGGATAAACTCTACTACAATGAACCTTGGAGTACCTTCTATTGCTTCTATTTTGGAGAGTTAATTTGTTCACTCGCTGGCCAGTATTTCCACCTGAGGGTGGACCCTAGGCCAGAGAACCCTGAGATGCTATCTATGAACAAAACTGCTCAAAGTCCTGCCCTATGCTTTTTTGGGTGAGGTAACCAGTGCTTTTCTATGGCCTATCCTTCCTTTATGAGGTAGCCAGGAAGATATTTTTGAGACATGGTCTTCGTAGCATCAACTACCACCTGCCTTCCCCCTTCCCAAAGCAACAGTGACAAACCAAAGACTACTACGGGGAGGAGACCAGCTTGTTACTAGTTAGTCAGGTGCACAGTGGTCCCTTCCTGGGCTCTTGTCCCGCTCAAAGAACTGGATGGGACAACCAGTGAATGTAAAAGTTTAACATTTAGAAGTAAAAGAAGAAGAAAAATAAGTACTGCAAAAGAGAAGTGCTTTGAAGAAAAGAGAAATGAGAAAATATACCTGGCATGCAGAACAGCCCACTGCAAGAAGGACAAAACAGTGGCTAGTGTCTTTTATGTCTTCTGACATCAGCTCTAAGCTGTCCCATGCAGGGCTCTGAAGGTGCTCTGCACAATTGTCCCACCCAGGATTTGACAGTTCTCTGTGATTGACAGGTCACGTCCAATTGTCCAGTCAGTTTGCCATGCCCTAATCTCCCACCTCACCCCTGCTGGTGAGCAGATGAGACCAGACCCCTGAGCCACATCTCCTGACTGTTAGCACTCTTTCTTTGCCCCTGACCCAGATTGGAGGAAGTGTTTATTTCTTTGGCTGCCGTAGGGTGGTGCCCCAAGCCCAGGTTTCTTCTTGGCCTGCCTCATTGGTCCCTAACAAGCCTGCCTGCCCCCAGGGATGCTAGGAACAGGGCATTTGTTATCTATATCCCTTGCTTTCCCTACAAGGTGCTGGTTGATCAGGACTTGCTTAGAAAGTAAGCAAGCAAAAGCAATTTTTGTCCCCCTGCCCTACCATAGACATGTCTGGGACTGCAGGGAGGAAGGGGAAAAGGTAGAAACTCAGTTCTTCCCCACCAATAAACAAAGCCTATCAAGATTTTTGGTTTGGTGGGCATGAATCCCACTGTTACAGGAAAATTGAGTCAGTAGTATCCAGGTTCTCAGGAGAAGAAAGGAAACTTTATTTAACATTAGTGGACCAGAGAAGTAGTCTGCAAAATCTGGGGTCCTGGTCACAAAATACCTGTCTTTTTTATAGGGCAGTGAGAGGGGAGTCACAAAAGCTAAGATAAGCATAACTCAAGGCCATGGTACAACGTGTGGCTTGTGGTGGGCGTAGCTGTATGCAGCAAAGTTGCCTCTTCAGAGCGTTCCCAGAAGTTTCTGTTTGATAACAAATTCTGTGATTTAGCTGAGTTCGGTGGCAGAGAACAGAATGGCTGCAGCTGTGTGGGGCAAAATAGCTGCAGTTAGTTCAGGGTTTCGGTCTTACTACCGCAGGTGTTTCAGGAGATTGTAAAAAGCCTCCCGCCTTTCAAATTGGTCACCTCTCAGGGTCTGGCTATTGATACACACCAGCAGATAAGCCTTTACAGTAGTGTCCTAACGTGGTCTTCCTCCCTTCGGTTTGACCCTTCCTCTATCATAATCAAAACCAAAACCACTCCTCACACCTGACTCATGTGATGTACTAGGAGGGAGGTCCCCAAGGCACTTTTGATCCCAGCGTATCCTTGCGTGGCATCACCTTGAGTGGTTTGAAGTACGGCTTTGTTCCTAAGCAGCTGTGTGAACTTGGTCAAGTCCTTGACCCACTTGAGGCCACGTTTTATCTATCTTAGTGTCCTATAGAAGAAAATCTAAATCCCCTCCCAGGTGTCTCCGAGCCAGTGCTACCATTCTCCCTGGAGGGGTCCACCCGTTCTCCCCGGTCGGTGCTCTGTGCTCTGAGGCCACTGCCCCTGTCTGTCCAGCACATGTCCCACGCTGAGTCACATCTGGGTACTTTGGCTCAGCCCACCCCCCAGCCTGTGTCTCAGCTCCTTTCAGCCGGAGGTCTCCTGCAGCTCCTTGTGTGCCTGTCCCTGGCGTGAGCCACGGCAGGTGTGCAACACGAGGGACAGCTCATAACGTGATGCTGAATGAAGGTTCCCTGATTCCGTCCAACAGTGGCCTTCTGTCTCCCCTGCAGCAGTCTGTTGAACTTCTAGATCCCAGAATGAGGCTTCCTAGAGGTGGTCCATGGACTGCTGGGGGCAGAACTGCCTAGCAATCTTGCTAAAGATGCAGGTTCCTGGGCTCTATCTCAGACACAGGCAGTTAAAACCTCGGGAGAGTGCTGACTCCTAGGGTTCAGTGCTGGGGCTGACACTGGAGCAGGTCTCTTGGTGAGAAGGGCATCACCAATGCTCTCAGAAGCCCCCTAGGATGCGGAAGGGTTTGATGCTTCCCTGGCACTTGTGTTAGCCTTCCTCTAAGCAAGCCATGGTGCCTATCTTGCCTCTACCACCAGCTGGTATTTCTCTTCTTTTTGCTTTCCTCCTCTTTCCCCTCAGTCCAGATGGGCTGGAACTTGCTTTTGCCCCAAGTCAGCCCTTCCTCCTACCACAAGGCCCCATAACTCGCTTCTCACTGGGATGAAACAGTTTCTTAGAGATTTGGTGGGGGAGCAAGCTGAGGAGAGGAGGTGAGCTGGGAGGATAAGGCATGGTCTGGGGTACATAAACAAGAATCATTTCTAACTTTGAAGCCCCTTTCCATTCTCCCTTTCAGCCCCATCCTGCATGTACTTCCACATTCATCATAAAACACTGCTTAAAAAAATAAAAATCACTGCTTTTATTGTGACCCTTTCCTACTCCTTACTCAAACGCAGACACTTTGAATTCTTTGCAAAAACAAAATGAAAACAACCTGTTCTGGCCCCTAATGTCTGACTCTGAACTTCTAAAACACTGTCTATTTAATTGGTCTGGCACTTTTCTATCCTATGATCTTTATAAAAGTCTTTTCCTGTGTATGAATGTTCCCAATTAAATTGGAAGCCTTTCAGTTCATCTTTATCTTCATTGCTTTTACAAAAATGTATGGAGTCAGTATTGGGGGATCAGGAAGCGTGCTATGTGAGAAACACCTTCCTGCTGACTGAATGCAATGGTCCAAAGGGTAGGGTGGCAGAGGTGGAGAGAGGAGGGAGGTAGCATCTGGAGCCTGCTGTCCACCTGAGCCCAGAGGGATAGGGGGAAGCCCCATCTTCCAGCCTGGGTCTCCCTTCCTGAGAAGCCAGGTTGTAATAAAGTGGGTGCCCCTGGGGCACTTTGAATGGGTGGCAGCAGTGGGGTGGAGAGGTGGGGTGGAGAGGGGTGGTGGAGGTTTGTATCATTTAGACTTCTTTGTGGGCTACAGTGGCCATCAAGGCAAGGCATGCTGAGGTGTGCAAACTGCCCACAGCTATAGTGAGGGAGCAGATACGGGAAACGGGGGCAATAGGAGACCTGAAAAACATGACCTCTAGCTGTTCTTCCTCTCTTGTGCTTCTTACCCCACCTCTCTTAATCCACATCAGAGTATACTAGAGCAGCAAGGGAAGTAGAGATCATATGGTCCAGCCTCATTTCCATTAAGGCGGGTGGAGAAAACCGAGGCCCATTTAGGGACGTGTTCAGAAACGGCTGCTGGAAATGCAGAGTTCCTGATTCAAGTACTGTGACTCTGGAGGTGAAGCATAACCCCCTGAGATGACAGCAGGCTACCTCCTCTCCAGTTTTTGAAAAAAGAGTGAGGGTCCCATCCTGTTAGTGGATATGAGTCCAAATTAGGCTTGAGTGCGGGAAGAGAGAACAGCACCAAGCAAAGCCATGTCCTTTGCGATGCTGTGCTGGCAACTAAAATAGGAAGCATGATAGCACTTTAGCTCTGAGCAATATTAGAAACAGCGATAAAAGATACTGTACAAACTGGAACTTTTAAAACTACCACCTAGAAATGTAGATAGAGGTCCGGAGGAAACTTCCTGAAGAATAATCTGAGATTTAAGATATGATGGCTCCCCAATATCCCCAAACTAGAAGAATCAAAAATATCAAAGGGTCACCTTAGCATCTGTCATAATCTGACATGGGTTTGGGGAAAAAAGTTTTTGAAAGCCAGGTGGTTGATGGTTATAGGAAGTCCTATGTTTGGTCTAGGGGGAAAAGAAAAAACCAAAAACGCCAGGCTAGCATGTGGTGTATGAGGATTTTTCATTGCCTATAGGAACAAAACTCCCAAGAATTCCTGGGAAAGGGTGCTGGCCTACCCAATGGTTAAGTTTCTTGATGACTATAATTATGTCTCTATAATGCATATTATAAGCAAGGAAAAAAAGCGATCAGGCTCTGGGCTATAATACCCTAGGTCTGTGTTCAGCTTCTAACAAGTTTCTAGACAGCAAAGGCCTTGGACACCCTATGGGCTGCTTGCTTTGGCTTTGACCAGGGATATCCAGGATGCGGCTACAAAGCTTGTCACCCAGAAGGGAACTTCATCCGCTAGGAGGACAAGCAGGTGTGCAAAGCTGTAGTTGAACCAATGTCACTGTGAGGTGGGGGTGGTTAGAGAGCAGAGAATTGATTTGGTTGGGTCATTGCACCAAATGCCATGGGGGCGGGTCATATTGCGAGGCCTCAGTTTCCTCATTTGTAAAATTAGACTGCGGGTAAATAGATGCCACATGGTAGATAGAACAACAGCTGCCTCTGCTCTGTGGGCATATTATAATGACACATGAAGTCCCTTGGTGTGGCACTGAGTATCTGTTGTGTGGTGGGAGAAGATGAAGACTCAGGGGAGACATTGGCTAGGGACAGTCAGTAAACGCGCCCAATCAGGGGACATCCCTTTGTGTCTGTGATGGGCTGTGTTTTTCTCTTGCCAAGAGGAGAGCAGTATGCCTAACTGATTTTGATTTGTGTGCCTGACATTGTGGAAGGCATTAGATCCCCAACTGTACTAAGGAGTTTTTGTCAACTTTGACAATGGCTTTTTCCTTTCTTTTTGGACTTAGTTCTTCCTTGAGTTCTTTTGCATGAGTCTGGTGACACCTGTGCCACTGCTCCTTGAGTGTGTAGCCCTGCAGCCTCACTTCCTGTCATCCGGGTGGTGGGTTCCTCTGGTCGCCACAGTCATTTGCCAGATGGTGTCATCTAACAGGTGTCAATTGCAGACTGGCGGAACCGGCCGGGGCCAACTGAGTCTCAATTCTGCCTGGGATTCAAACTCCTGCCCCTGCACCTGGGTGTTCGCATTCTTCCTCGGTGGTGGGCGCCCTTTCCTGTGGCATTCTTGTCACTGCCCTCTATACAAACTCCTTCCCAGCCCTGCCACAGGTTCTTCTGCACTCTGCAATGAGTCAACAAATGTCACCACT
This sequence comes from Dasyprocta punctata, assembly GCA_004363535.1. Taxonomy (NCBI): domain Eukaryota; kingdom Metazoa; phylum Chordata; class Mammalia; order Rodentia; family Dasyproctidae; genus Dasyprocta; species Dasyprocta punctata. The sequence goes on from RJWM01034091.1 coordinate 10,325, forward strand.
GACAATATCTTTCTCTTGCTCATATCTGGGTTCCTGATTGTCCTGTCAATCAAGACACATTTTCCTAGTTCAGTTCAGTCTCGTCTCTCACTTCTGAAATCACAAGACGGAAAGTGACCTCCTCCTTCCCCCAACATGAGTGCTCATGTCAAGAAATGCTTGCAACATGCCTTTTCCATGTTCAGTACTTAATGTAGCAGTTCCCCTTGGTAGCTGGCTAATTACCCCCTTGAACAAAGCTGTGTCTCCTCTCCTGGCTCTTGGCCAGCTTCTGCTGAGTTGCTTCCAGATATATCTGCACCTTTAGCTAAAGGGCAACAGAAGCACACCTCTAGGTAAACAAAATTGGCTTATTGGCTCACTGCTACACAGGAGGTACTTGCCCATGGGGACCATGGGGAAACTTGGTTGAGGAGGACATATTAGAGGATTCATGCTTGTTTAAGTGACTTGGGGACACAAGGACTCCAAGAAACATGGCTGTGCTCGGGATGCAATACTGCCAGGAAGAGGCCTCACTTCCATGGTGGGCAACTTAGTACATTTTATCCAGAAGGTGAAGGGGCCTGCAGATAGATGAGACTATATCATCATTGGTAAGGAAGCAGCTCTCCCTTGGTCAGAACAGGAGGAGGTCTGGTCATCCTTTGTGCTTTGGAGAACCCCAAAGGATGAGAGCACCAGGGCTCTACCTGGCAGGGGCTGTTTCTTCTCCTCACACCTCCCTTTTGGCCAAAGACAGAGTCATTCTGCAGCCCATGAATCTATATGACGCAAGCCTTCTCGCTGCCAACATGTGGCAGGATAGATTCTTCAGACAAGGTAGCCTTTATTTGGATCAGAGTTTCTCTCTCCTGTTGTTTTTGTGAGTGAGATTTTTAACGTTTTGGTGGGACAAGGGCCACTCGGTTGTGTGACGATGCTGACAAGAACACACTAGCCAGCTGCCAGTGAGCAGAAACAAATATTGTTGTTGATTCTGTATTTTTATTTATTTTTTTATTTTAAACAAAAGGAAAGTAAGAAACCAACACAAAGCAATTTCACAACTTGGTTGTTGATTCTTACAATAGACTTTGAAGACAAGGCCTAGGTTGCCAACTCCAGGCCATGAAAATGGGCCCCAAGCCCACTGGTGTTTTTTCTAGAGAGCCAGGTGGCCTATTTATTTATTCATTTATTTATTTTTAGCCTACTTATAGATTGTGCTACCTGGGCCTGAGGTACAGACACAGGTGCAGTAGGAAGCGCTTGCTATACCGTAAAATTCCCCTTGGCCAAGGAAGAAGTTAAGGGCTATGCTGTCATTAGAATCAAGGCCTCCAGCTCTGGGAGACAATGAAGTGCAAACTTAGTTGGTTTGGTTTCCAAAATGGACTCAGTCTAGCAGGGCCAGCGAGAAGCTTTAGACCATCTTTCCTGGCTGAATGATCCCTCTAGTGGAGACTACAGTCCGTATACTTGCATGAAGTGTGAGTTGGTGGTCCCCTTTGGTAGTTCTCAGGTAGCCTGTGCTCATCTCTTTGGAGAAGTTTCCGGACGTTCCTTTAAGGGGAATACGACCCCTGAGAAGCGGGTAATTTTAAACATCTCAAAGTATGTAGGTTTTAAACCTGATGCTTGTGTAAGAAGACGAAGTGTCAGCCTTGTGCCTCCCGTGGGGTGCAGACTATACTGGGAATGACTTTTGTTCCAGCAGGAGGGAGCCAGTCCTCCCACCCCTAGCCCTAATGTGGGAAGCTTTCTCGAGTAGAGTTAGTTTCTGCCAAGCAGGATGGAAATCTCCAAAGGGAACAAGCTGTCCATTGTAGCAAGAACACTTTCAAAATCAGATTTCATCTCTGATGGGCAAAGTTTTGCTGGTGGGGGGTCACAATGACCTAAATGGAAATAATCTTCTTAACATGGGGGGGGGTGTCAAAGTTTAAAATACAAGTTTGGGATTAATTATAGGAGGGAAACTCATCAAAAAACTTTTATGAGGAAAGCTACCTTCTGGAATAGTAAAAGGAACCATTATTAAACATTTGTCACTAGTCATATTTTGTCAAATGTTATGGGCTGAGACAATACACTCGAGAATTATCTTCTCCTCGGGGGCAGAAAATCACAAGGGGTCAAAAGTAAGAGGATTAAGATAAGGGAGATGGTGCTGAAAAATCCTGTAGTTCATACAGAAGGCTGAAGTACCGTGCTAGATAAGATTCATGGCAAGGGCAATGTCAGAGGTTCCTGAGGAATCCAAATGCATCTTGCTGTGTTGTCACAGGTAGAAGCCATCCACTTTTGAAATCAGTATGTTGTCCTGGGTTTCTTATCTTGGTGGCTGTCTTCTCTACAGTTAGCTTTTCCTTGAGAATTTCTAAGCCTCCCCAGTTTGAGATTTTCCCGCTGGAATGAATGTCCCATCATTAGGTGACAGGTCTGTCTTAGTGGGAAACACAAGCCAGAGGTCAGCTCTGAGAAGGGCTTTCAGGGCTCTGATGGTATTTTTGTCCAGCTGTGAGACCCCAGAGCAGCAAACATCCTGAATTTCAGTGGGATCTCATATAGGAAACACAAGCCAGAGGTCAGCTCTGAGAAGGGCTTTCAGGGCTCTGATGGTATTTTTGTCCAGCTGTGAGACCCCAGAGCAGCAAACATCCTGAATTTCAGTGGGATCTCATATAGGTTGGGACCCACGTGCTTCAGACATGGGTGCTATTAGCTGGTCCTGGGGCCTGAGTTGCGCTGTAGATTTCATCTCTCCCTGATGTACCTGCAGTTGGACAAAGCTGGCTTAACGGACTCGTTACTATAAAAAAATTGTACACATCGACTTGCTTTTCTTTTCTCAACATTTTCTTCAACTAAGGAAGACAGAGACTATGTCTAATTCTCCACCTTGAAACAGCGGTACATCTGGCATAGAATGGGTGGTTCAGCAGGTGCCCTTTAAGTTATGGGTGAGGGCTGCAGGAACTTTAACTGCTTAAACTGGAGGGGATGCAACCTGGTGGAGCCGAGGAATACATCACCTCTTCTTTCTCTGGAGGCTAAGGGCATGAGGGGAAGTCACGCACATTCACTCATCTGTAGAGAAGGGGAAGACAGGGCTCTCCTAAGCGTGAACCCGAACTAGGCCCCTCCTTCTCCAAGAATGGAGAGTCGACCTCTTCCTCTTGGACTGAAGTGAGACACGGGAACTCTATTCAAGGATCTGAAGGGAGAAGGGAAGTCCCTGAGAAGGGAAGGGACTCACAGAAGAACACAAACAATTACAACACTCTCTTGCTTGTTTTTCATGGTGTAGATTGTTCTCCCTGCCCCATTTGTCTTCCCCTCCATTCAGAAAGGAGAGGATGAGATGGGGTGGGAAGGAGCACAGTGGTCAGGGCTGGTGCAGGATGAGCCTGGGCGGGCGAAGTCAGGACTAAGGCAAAGGAATGAAAAATGGGGCAGGAGGGTGGACGGGAAAGGGCCTTGGCTGGACACCCCATAGGACCCTGTCCTCATCCTCCATCTCCCCTCCAGGTGGTAGGGAAACCTGCGGAGTCTCAGTCCCTGGGTTGAGCTGATCCCTCAGCCCTGGAAGACCCTCCGAGGCCCGAGGGCTGCATTCTGTGCCAAAGCACTCCTCTCTCTCTCCTCCAGCTTTTCTCCCTCCAAATCCATCTTCATTAGTAACTATAAACGTCAGAATCAGAGCAGTTGGAAGGCTGTTCCTAGATAAATAATGCTTTTCATATTTAATTTACTAGTAGTTCTGCAGCCTCTTTGGGGTGTGCTGGGTTAATTAAGAGCCGAATTAGATGGAACTGCATCTCCCCATGGAGACTCAATTAAATTCTGTGAAAAAAAGACAAAAGAAGGAAAAGGAGGGAGGTTTTTTGGGGAGCACTGTTTCTTCTTCATGAACTGGCCTGGGGCTGTCTGGAGGGTGCTTGGGACCCCTTTACTTCAGTCTTTCCTTCCTTTTGCAGTCTGGAATCGCCTCCAGAGCCTGAGTCTGGTTGGAGATCACAGTGAGCCAGGTTAGCTTTTCTGACCAGTGAAGGGTTAACATCCCCTGCCTCTGAGCCCTGCAGTCTTGCTAGGAGTTTCCCAGCTTCCCATGTGAGGCTGTTAGGAGTTAGAGAGTTGGGGGGCCAGCCCCAAGCTTCCAGCGCTTTTAGCCCCAAATTCAGTCCCCTTTGCTGCGATGGAGCAGATGAGGGTTTCTTGGGGTGTGTGTCTTGAGCAGTTCAAGGGTGGTTGATGAAGCTTCTTAACCTGGGAGGCTGGGGAGAGACGACCCCTCTCTGCCTCTCCCTCCCACCCACGTCAACTCATCAGAGCACAGAGCTCCACCCATTTGTCCAAAACCTCCAGTTTATAGCAGAAGAGGCCAGATCCCAAGGAGGGGCAGTGGTATGGCCCAGGTCCTAGAGTGAGTTGATTACGAAAAGCGGTCAGATCTAGGCTCTGCCACCAACACAGCCAAGTGTGCACGTGTGTACAGACACACACACACGCTTGCCCCTTTCCTGGGCTCTTGGATCCAAGGGCTCTCACAAACCCCTTCATTTGGAGCCTCACGCCTCCAAACTGGTAACTCTTATGCGGGACAGATGTATTTGGGGGGTCACAAGAGAGCTCTTCCAGTCTCGCCTTCATAATCACCAGTGCGGACAAGAGCCCCACCAAACACCCAGCCACCCTGTTCTACTCTTGGTTGCCACCCAGTGTATATTTGCAGGGTAATAGATACTGTCAGCACCCGTGTCCCCAGACAGAAGAACTAAGTTCCAGGTGCCCTCAGACTGTCTCCCAACCTCGCTGCCCTCCTTGCAGGGGCCTTGGGTTCCGGAGACAGACTTCCTGCTGAACATCCATGTGCACACACATCCACACCCACACAGGGTTCAGGTCTACACTGCCTTTCTTTGTGCAGAGAAGGATGCGGCATCTTTATGGCTTCCCCTCAGCTTCTGGAGTTATGAACTTGCAGCAAGTGGAAAATGAATTTTCTCATGAAGAGTAGAAAAAGCCACTTGAGTAGGGCCAGAAAGGGAAACCCACAATATAAAAGCCAGGTGACATTCTGCTAACCCACAGGCCCCCGAGAGGATGCCGTTTGCTCTCTCATCCATCACTCCAGGCTGTATGACAGCGAGCACTTTCTCGCTCCTGCAGCAAACTGGGATGAAATGCTACCTCTGTGCCTTTGCCTCTGGTCAGACCTCCATCCCGCGGGGAGCACTGATGGGGCAGTGCCTGTCCTGTGACTTTGGCTGCTGAGCTTTTATTTTTTTGACTTTGTGCATTTACCTAATTTCTGATTTTTGACTCACCTCAAGTTTTACATGTGAGGGCAGATCTGGCTTCTCTGGCTGGGTTCCGGGGCTTCTGGTTGAGCACAGTTTTGCCTTTTCCTTTGCCACCTTGAAGGCATTCATTCACCTGGACGGATACTCTGGGGACACGGGCTACCTGAAGCAGTGCTGGGGGCTTCAGTTCTGTTTAGGCTGCAGGGCCTCAGAGATCATCTCCCCTCACCCCTCCCATACACAGGCAAAGGAGGGACTGACCAGGAATGCTGGGTGGGCCAAGGGCAGAGGCAGATAGGACCCAGCCTCAGGGTGCCTGGCTCTTGCCAGCTTTCTCCTTCTGGGTCACCCATCCTACAGGTCACAGCTGTCTTTCCTCTTGCTTTTCTTTCATTGTTTCATCTTTAATTACCTGGGTAAATCCTGCTTTATCCAACAGATAAGTTCTTTGAAACACTGTGGGTAGGAGAGCTTTTCTATGTCAAATCTCTTCCCAGGGAAGTTGCTTTGCAGGCCCTTGTGTTTGAGGAGCTGCATTTATTATTTTTTGGTGCATACTAGTGATATCGAATAATGAGATTCACTTTGGTATACTGTTACATACATATAACATTTTGATTCTTTTTGCCCCCTTTACCTTCCCCAGTATGGAGGGACCCTCCATATTTCCTCTGATCCTTGTTGAGACTGGGGGATAACAGGGTGGGCTGGAGGGGTTCCACTACTCACATGAAGTGACTGAGTCTCACCAAAGGGGAGTGACACCTGAAAGGGTGGAAGAGCTGGACCCTCCACTTTTATCCTGCCTGGTGATGGAAAGTTCTCATCCATCTGTTCTCTTTGAAGTTGAGCCCCACGTTAGAATTAATAGCCAAATTGCGATGAGTGAATTCTGTCTCCCAGCGTATGTTCCGCAGAGCATGGCTCCTGGGAAGTCATTGTGATAAAAAAGTTTCTTAGTCAAGTAAAGTTGGAAGGTGCTGCCTGCTTCAAACCCTCTTCCTTCTGCTTTTCCAAACTTGCTTGACCATAGAAACCTCTGTTCCCAGTAATTCTGTAGTGCAGTCCCACACTAGAGTGCCTGGATCTAGTTCAGTTTCTTGGTTAAATCGAGTTGTTTCTTGCTCAGGTCTGGGGGATGTTGGCTTCTGTGTTCCCTACGCCAGGCCTCTTTCCCTCTCTCCCGCAGGCATCTTGAGTTTCCTTCCTGATGCCCCTCAAAATGTGGGACACTGTAGTTGTTTTTTCTGGCTCCTTCAATAGAAGAGACAAGAGCAGGAAGGGCTCATGGTGAGGCTGGTCAGAGTGACCTTCAGTTAAGGGAGAGAGAGGGCCAGGGGAGGTCACACCAAGTTCTCCTGGAGCATACAGGAGGCCACAGGGTTGTGAATATGTAGGGGAGAGGCTGGGCCCAGCCTGCTGGCCTAGGTGTAGGTCAGGGGCCTCTGCTGCTCCGTCCCCCCATGTCTGACAGGGGCCTGTGTGTCTCCTCGATTATCCATCCATCCCTCTGGAGTGCCCAGTCGCAGCTTAGTGGAGTCTTCAGGGTGTCCTTGTCTTCTCCCTGATTCCACCCCTCCCACGGCAGTTTGGAATTCTTTCACCTCTTGTCTGGTCCCAAGCACCAAGGTGCCGCTAGAAACCAGGCTTCCCTATCACTTCCTCTTCCATCTCCATCGTCCATCTCCTCTACCCCAGTGGCCTATGCATCCTTCTGGGGTGACCTCCAAGGGGCCTATCTCAGAGCAGGGTCTCCCCAGGTCACTTATGGACAAAGTGGCCTGTGCCCTGTCAAAGCGCCCCTCCAAAGTGCTCCCAGGCCTGCTGATTCCCTTTGCCGTCCAACAGGGGGATGGGATGGCTCTGTCATCCCTCCCCACTCCACTATTTTGGTGCCATGTGAAGGGCAAATAGCTTGTACCTGAGGTCCTTGTTGACACCCTGGGGACTCAGAGGACATCTTTAAAACATTGTCTGTCAGGTCCTTTCTTGGGTGGCTGTGACTGGCTTTTTGAAGGCAAGAGCAAGAGATGAACAGTATTCTCCCAAAGAGGTGATGGGGGAACCTTTCCTCTGATGACTTAGGACAATGCATCAGTCCACTGTGTCCTCCTGGCCCTGTGCTTGTGGGACCTGATGGCCCATTTTCCAGGTCCTCAGCCTGCCATTTGTGACAATGTGCAAGATCTCAAACTATGAGGTCGGCTGCTTCAGCCTTGGAGAAACCACTTCTGTTTCTCTAAACCTGCTTATTAAACTCCAGAATAAAGACACCGAGTGTCTTATTTTTGGTGATCTGGTGACATACGAAGGTGCTTTATAAACATTCATAAAATAATAGTTTGGTGATCTCCCCACCTGAGAATGGAAGAGCCTGTGTTCCAGGTTTCTTGCGAATGCCACTGGCTTCGTTGTTTGATAAAGCTAGACACTTTTCCATGCACCTACAAAAATCTTCCTCCCACTTGTTATCAGTTGCTAGAATACACAGATAGTGGCCACCTCAGCATCTGATCCGAGCCAGCCTCCGTGGCCTTTGCCTAAGAGTGTAGCAAGTCACCCAGAGCCCAGCACCTATAACATGCAGTCTGTGCTGGCCTGGCCCCTTGGACAGTGACTTCCATAGAGAACTTAGGATCCAAGCTGAGAGCTCTGTGTAGTTTACCGGAGTTGATGATTACTCTGTGGAAAGCAATCTGCTTCAGGTCCAGGCACAGGGCCCTTCTCGGTTGTCCCGAGGCTCCACTGAAGCTCCCCATGGGGACTTCTGTCATTCTGCAGGGCAGACTTCACTTGGGCCACATGCTCAGCCAGATCTGGCCATCTGGGCCCTCTGGCGGGACCCCTGTCCTTCTGGATCCTGTCTTTGTGCAGAGCGCAGCCGAGAGCAGCACAGGGCAACCAGGCATCCTGTGCAGGCAGGCTGGGGTCCAGCTCCCAGGCCCAGCTTGGTGGACACAGTGGGCAGCGTGGGCGAGTTAGAGACGTGTGGGACCCAGAACTTGTGCGGGCTCATCTTGGGCCTCCGTGGGGGGCAGTAATACACATGGTGGCATTTGGCCTTTTCTGTCTCTCTGAAAAGAAGTGGGTGCTGGGTGCACGGTGAGCTGCCAAGTGGGTTCACCGGCAGTCCCTCAGGCAGAGTTTTGTCCTTGAGATGCAGGGGCTGTCTCCCCACCTGAGGCTCAGGCCGGGATTCTCTATACAAAAGGTGGAGGTTGGTCTTTGCCCTCTGATCACACGTGAAAGTGCTGGCCAATGCAGGCCACAGCCTAGGTTCCTGGTGTCCTGCTTTAGGGTCAGTTGGAACAGACTTTTTGAGTTTTGTCAACCTTGGGTTGCATGACCACTTCCACAGTTCATTTGGTGACTAATTAGTGACTTCCGGCTTTGAGTCTGACCTTGAACTAGACCCTGGGCTTTCAGAGAGGACTGAGCTGAGACCCCACCCCAAGGGCCTCCTGGACTAGGGGAAAGGCAGGTCTATACCCATGGAAAGGCGCCAAGTGGCAGTGGGTCGGCTGTAAAAAACATGATCAGGTCCACATTCATGGGGGGCAGTGCTGTGCCAAGGTATGCGGGGGAAGTCACAGCTGAGGAGCTGCTCCCCAACAGATGGGGTGAAGTGGGAAAAGTGGGCTGGAGCTGGCCACGTGTGGTGCCTGGGGTCCCATGAATTGAAGGTGGCCTGGGCACCACCCGGAGGGCAGGGATCCATCTGTCACCCAATACCCAACACAGGCCTTCAACAATGGCAAACCAGCCCAGGGTCACAAGAGGGGTCTGGGACCCCTTTGAAAGCCAGACTACTCAAGGCAGGAGGAGGGCATGGGCCTGCGGATGGCTTGTTCAGACGCCTGGGTTGCTCCGCATGTTAAATGGGATTTTGTTTGGATTAGGCCTTCTAGGGAATCACTGGCCCATCAACAGCCCTCAAGGTCACCAAGCTGCCCCATGGTGTGGGACTGGGAGCCGTCAGACCTTGGAGTCTGCCCTGCCCTGCCTTAGGCATCATGCCCTGGGAGCTCAGCCCAAAGTGGGCAGGACAGAAGGGGCTGGAGGGTGGCAGGAGAAGCTGGCATTGCTCTGGAGTCCCCAGAGGCTGGAGCCCCTCTGTTCTCTAACTCCTGTTGGTGTCTCTGTTGACAGTCCTCTGTGGGACAGAAAGTCTGCCCAGTGTCAAGGTTCCTATTTTCTTTGTCCCTCCCCCAAGACAGCTTTGAAACAGGGGCCTCTGCCCATGGCGCTGTGGGTGCCTTTGTGTCCTGTCCTGCTTTGATTGGTCCCCTAGTTTCTTTCTAGGCTTTCTTGTACATCCTCCAGCTGAGCTGGCTGCTGCTCTGGCATGGGGTCTCCCTCTATCCCTTACCTGCTGCTCACAGGCTCCCTGGAAGCCTAGGC
>RJWM01034092.1:0-20012 GCA_004363535.1 Dasyprocta punctata
TGGCACCAAGGATCGAACTCACAACCTCACTTCTGCCAGGTAGGCGTTAAGCCACTGAGCCAAACTCCCAGCCCTAGTTTTTTGAGGCAGGGTCGCACTATGTAGCTCAGGCCGGCCTTGTGCTCATGTTGTAGCCCAAGCTGGCCTCAAACTCACAACGCTCCTCCTACCTCAGCCTCCCGAGTGCTGGGATTACAGGTGTGTGCCACCATGCCTGGCTCAGTTTGTTGAATTTTGGTATGTTTATCTTGTGCATCTGATGTTCTGTTCAGAAAATCTTTGCATATGACTATGTTTTCAACTGTTCTAACAATTTTTTCTTCCTTAAGATATAGTGTTTCTTCTTTTACATCTAGGTCTTGGATTAATTTTGACTTGATTTTAGTGTGGGATGAGAATACGGACCTAGATCCACTCTTTTGTAAGTGGATATTCAGTTTTCCCAGCACTATTTGTTATACAGACTATTTTTTATCCAGCATACATTATTGGCCCCTTAGTAAAATATCAGATGGCTGAAGATGAAGTGCTTGGGGTTGTTTCTGCATCTTTTATTTTTTCCATGGGTCAATATATCTAGTTTTGTGCCAGTACCATGGTGTTTTTATTACTGTAGCTTTGTGATAAAACTTTGTAATGCTATAAGGTTTTTATTTTTTTATTTTAAACAGAGTAAAACAGAACAGTAAAGTGAAGCAAAACAAAACAGTGATAGGACAGTAGGAAATTCACGATCATTACTATATTGCATAGTTTTATCCTCTAGTTAGTTGCTCAGGCTACTGGCCCCAGGCTTGCAAAGTCAATCAAACAATTTAAATGTCAGGTTGCTTCCTTACTTCAGTTATTACCATCTCAGCCTGTGTTGTGTCCAGTTGCTTATGATGGGTAGGGGTGGGAGGTGAGAGTGGGCTGGAGGTGGGAGGTGGAAGTTGGAGGCGACTTCCTTGCTGGTTCTCTTAGGCTGACAGGGCCTCGACTGGCACACAGGTAGGCCCCATGGCTTCCTTGCTGCTTCTCCTCAGCTGCCAGGGTGTTCACTGGCACACAGGGAGGCCATAAGGCTTCCTTGCTGCTTCTGCTCAGCTGACAGGGCCTCCACTGGTGCATGAGGTGTGGGAATTGCGTTGCTTCCTTGCTATTTTTCTGCTGCCATTAGGGCCACCACTGGCAAATGGGGTGCGGGGACTACATTGCTTCCCTGCTGTTTCTCCCCATCTGGCAGGGTTGCCACCTCTGGTTTTCTTATTTTTGCTGGATTCCTGAATTATCTCTCTCCGTGGGTTTCAAGTCTAGGTTTAGATCCTTCCTGTGTCCATGGGATCCACCTCTCTCTTCTTTCTCATCCTCATGTTGCTATATTCCAGGATCTGTACACCAAAACTTGGAGAGGTACTTTCTCTGCTGCTCACCACTCCACCATTTTCCTGGAAGTCTGTTATAAGGTTTGCAGTGCCTTCTATTTTATTCTTTTTCTCAAAATTGCTTTGACTATTCTGGGTCTCTTTTGGTTCTGTAGAAATTTTAGAATTGCTTTTTATAGTTCTGTGAAGAATGCTCTTGGTATTTTGAATGGAAATGCATTAAATTTATATATACATCTTTTTTGTAATATGACCATTTTGGCAATGGTCTATTCAGAAACAGGGAATGTCTTTCCACTTCCTAACATCCTCTTTAATCTCTCTTTCTAAAAAGAGCAATATAGTTTTTGTTTTAGAGATCTTTCGAATTCTTTGGTTAGGTTAACTTTTAGGTATTTAATTTTTTTGAAATTATCATGAGTGAGGTTGTTTTAAATTTCTTTCTTGGTGGTTTCGTTATTGGCATTCAGGAATACTATTGATTTTTGTGTGTTGATTTTGTATCCTCTCACACTGCTGAATATGTTTACTGGTCGTAAGAGTCTTCTGGTAGATACTTTTGGATCTTCTATGTAAAAGCTTATGTCACCTGTGAATAAGGATAATTTGATCTTTTCTTTTCCTATTTGTATCCCTTTTAGTTGCTTCTCCTACCTATTTGCTCTGGCTAAAGTTTTGAATACTGTGTTGAACAAGAGTTGTGAAAGTAGGTACCCTGTCTTGGTCCTAATTTTAGAGGAAATGCTTCAGGTTGTCCCCATTTAGTGTTTTGTTGGCATTGGATTTCTCATAAATGATCTTTATCAGTTTAAGATAAAGTCTTCCTGTACATGTTTTCATCAGGGTTTTGTTTTGTTTTTATTATGAATGGATATTGAGTTTTCTCAAAGGTTTTTACTACACCTGTTGAGAAAAAAAATGTGATTTTTATCCGTACTTTTGTTTACGTGATAATTTATATTTATTGATTTAGATATGTTGAACCATGCTTACATTCCTAGGGTTAAGCCATTTTGGTTATGATACATGATATTTTAAATTATTTGTTGCTTTCTGTTTTAGTCATCCATTGTGGGGACAAAATACTTGACACCGTAACTTAAAGGAGGAGAGATTTATTTTGGCTTACAGTTTTTAGAGGGTTTAGCCCATGGTCTTCTGGCCCCAATGCAGAAAAGGCATGGTTGAATGGCACAGTAGAGGAAAGCTGTTCACTGCAAGACAACCAGAAAGCAGACAGAGAACAGATGATCCAGGATAATAATACACCCTTCCAAGTTATGCTGTGCCAACCAGGCTCCACTTCTGAAAGGTGAGACTGGTCAGGTTCATTTTATGTCTAAACCAAGCATTCCACTTTTGGCCCCCAAAAGAGTTCATGTCCGTCTCAGTATGAAAATGTATTTAATCCATTTTAAGACTTGCTAAAGTTTTAACAGTTCTAGCATTGCTGAAAAGACCAAGTCCAAAGTCTCCTCCGAGACTTAGGCAAACTCTTAGTTGTGAGCACCTAGAAAAATAAAAAAGAAAGCTATTGATTTTGAATATTTGTTTAAGAAAGTTTAAGATTTTCTTTTATATTTTCTTTGTGTAAGGAAACTTTTAAAGAGACAATCTTCATTTCATTTAGTCTTTTAGATGCATTTGTGTACAAGCTAAAGTATATATCTGATTGTTTTATGGCATTTTAGATCCTTCTTTTCTTTTAAAAAATTACTTTATTGTTATAATGATAGTGGAAAATGATCATTAAAAATTAACAACAAAATAAATAAAACATAAAACTATTCTGAATGGGTGGTATAACTTTGATTATACGCAAAGACTGCCTGCACTAAAATTTTTTTATTGTAATATTCTTTGACCCCACCTTAAGTGCCAGAAATATAGCACTTTGATATGAAAGGCATATTACAATATTAAAAAAAATAGCAAATTTTAATGTAGGAAAAAAAGTCTACTTGAGTGTCTGAACTGTATCAGGCATTTTGTGAATTTTGTTTTGGTATGATATGAGGGGTAGATAACGTGATTAAATTCTCAAGACTGAACTTTGTTTATTGGAGAGAGCATATAGGACATTTTGATTCACCTCAAGGGTCTGCAGATAAGAAAATTTAAGAAGGAATTATTTTGGCCACAGCAGAAAAAGTGAGCTTATCTCTTTCTTTGAATTATCAGTGATTCGTTGCATGTAAATGCTGTCCTCAAAGGTCAAGGTGTGAGTTTTCGTTAGATATGGGAGGTTTTTCTACCTTTGACTTTTATCACAGAGTGCCCTAAAGTTTAATGTATCTTGTATTATCTCTGAATATTCTAATAACCAAAACTAGCCATTCAAAATGGTTTATGAAAGGATTTTGCTGAAAGAAGGTGAAAAAAATTTGACATAGATGTGAACATGTTATCTTTCCATGGATGAATCTTAGGAAACAGAATTACATTAAACCCTGCCATGTCTTTTCAGATTGAGGCTGGCATATAACACTTGGAAGCTAACTGAGTTGACATGCAGCCTCAGCTGACATTTGAACATTGGTGTCTAAACATGAATCTATACAGAAAATTTTCTTTACATTTTTGATTAGTCGTAAAAAGTATTACCTTAGAGCCATTCCCTGTGAGTCTGTGCTACTCGTGGACTGCAGGGGAAGGGAACAAAAATTCACCAAGAAGCAAGCCCTCCCTGTGCCAGCACCATGTGTAGGCTGCCAATGCTAGGGAAACAGCCAGACCCCTGCCCCTTTCAGTACTAGGGCTGGGATACAAAAAGTGCCATGCCCCCCCATAAGCAACCTGCTGATCTGGAGAAACACAGGCTGCTATGATAGCTATTGAGGTGAAATGAAATTTGATATTTGTAGTGTTTTGGTATTTTACTGACTTTGTAGGTCTAGGGCCAGTGGTCTGATCATCTATTCAGAGGGTAACAGTACAGAGTGTGGCATCTATGGGGGATCTCTTTCTAAAGGTAGTGTTCATTGTTAATTCCCTATTGTCTTGTTTTGAAGTCCTGTATCATTTTCATTGTTTTGTTAGGTCAGGTTTTATTCTGTTTTGTTTTGTTTGATTTTATTATATTCGATGTCATGAGCAGCTGTTTGATAGATAACAAGACATTATGATAGCCATTTTGTATTTACTGTTGTCTTGTTTTGAAGTCCTTTATTGCATTCATTGTTTTGTTTTTATTGGTTCTCTTCTGTTCTGCTTTGATTTTTACTATATTTGAAGGTATGGGCAGCTATTTTGAAGACAAGAAGAGGCATTATGGTAACTATTGCTGATTTTGCATTGTTTTGAAGTCCTGTCTCACTTACAATGGTTTGTTTTCATTGGCTTTATTCTGTTTTATTTTGCTTGGTTTTATCCTCTTTAAAATAAAAAACATATTACCTTATATCCATAAAACTTGTGAATTCTCATCCATTTATCTATATGTGTCTCTCTGTTTCCTCGTATCTTTAGTTTACTTCTGTGCCCCTGAGCTTCTTGTTCTCTGGTATAATAACTTCACTAGTAATTTCCATAACACAAAATTGTGTTTCATTGAAAAAATGACAACCGTTGTTAGCTTATCCTATCAAAGACAGGAAAACCATATATTTAACCTATACTGATGATTTTTCTCTAACTGCACATATTTTCTTATGCTAAATCTTACCATGTCAAAAATTTCTTATGCTGAATCTTACTGTGTTCTTTCAACTTGGTGATTTTTCATGCCTTCCTAATTCTGTTACCAGCAATGCCATATGTCCAGGCTTTAAAGCTTAAAATCATGGGCTGACATTTGTCCCTCTTTTTTTCCTTCTTTCCTCAGCCTCCAGAACAACCAAATCAAGCTACTCAAACTTGCATTTCTCCCATAATTTGCTATTATCTGTTGATCCTACCTAGGAGTGACTATTCCAAAGTATTCCTAATCAAGACCTTGTGTTGACCCCCCTGCATGCCACCTCTGCATCATGTTTTCTCCTCTGCGTTACCCATCCTTTAGAGATAACCTTGCCAATTAAATATGTTATTAGACCATCTAGTTTACTTTTCTTCTTGTTGTTTAATTTCAAGATTCTTCTCAGCTCAATAATTGTGTTCCCTATTTTTAAAATTGCAATACTGTAAATTAGTCTTGAAGCTTCTGGTCTGGATTTCCTCCATTCTAATGAGAGTTATCCTAATGAAGCCTAAATTATTTCATGGCATTCTACTACATGAGGCCTGATTCTAATTTCTCACTCCCAGAGGTTACATTTGAATTTTTTTTATTTTAAAAAGCAAAACAGAAAAAAAAGATAGAAATGATACAGAATTTCAAAATAAAAAAAAAACAAGGAGATTAATATTAGCTAATATAATGTAAATTGTTATCTTAGAAGTAGTTCAGGTTACAAGATCTAGGCACAAAAATAAACAATGACAACACAAACTGTTCTTTTTGATGAACTAACAGAAGTTGGTAGTATGGTTATCTATCTTGCATACATATACATACGTACCTTTATATTTGTTTACCAACATACATATAGTCTTTTCCTTTCTTCCTTTTCTCCTTTCCCCTACCCCAGTTGTTCTTTCCTTTTTAGCATGTTCTTTCTCTTTCATTATTATATTAATGCATTGTACATTTCGGATCTTATTACTCTTTCAGTCTTATATTTTTATTAATTTTTTATATTAGAGAGACAATATGATATTTATAAAGGTGAGTTTGATTTATTTCACTTATAAGTATGGTCTCAGGTTGCCTCCATTTACCTATAAAAACCTCAAGATTATCCTTTTTAATAGCTGAGTAATACTCCATTGTATCAAAATACCACATCTTTTTTATCCATTCTGCAGTTGATGGGCATTTGGATTATTTGCAAGATTTAGTTATTACAAATTGTGCTGCTATAAACATGGGTGCACCTATATCACTGTGGCATGACATTTTCAATTTTTCTGGGAATATACCCAGAAGGAGAATAGCTGGATTGAAAGGGATTTCCAATCCTAGTTTTTTGAGGAAACTCCACACTGATTTCCACAGTGTTGCACCAGTCTACACTCCCACCAGCAGTGGAGAAGTGTTCCTTTTTCTCTGCAGTTCTGCCAACATTTACTATCAGTTTGTTTCTTGATGGCAGCCCTTCTTTCTGGAGTGAGCTGGAATCTCAATGTTGTTATAATTTGCATTTCTTGAATGACCAGTGATGTTGAATATATCTTCTTGTATTTATTGGCCATTTGTATTTCTTTATCTGAGAAGTGTGTGTTCATCTCAGATGCCAAGTTTTGGATTGGGTCTGTGAATCTGGGGGGCCTGATGTTTTTCAGTTCTTTATATGTTCTAGCTATAAGTCCTTTGAGGGACAGCTGGTTAAAATTCTTTCCCATTCTGTGGGTTTTCTCTTCACTCTGTTTGTGATTTCTTTTGAAGTACAAAACTTTTTAATAAAATGAGATCCCAGTTGTTGATTCTTTGAAGTACTTCCCATGAAGTTTGAATTTTGTTCATGAACTCTTTGCCCACCCCAGTGTCTTCAAGATTTCCACCTACCTTGTCTTCTGGTAGATCTATTTTAATACTTTGATGTTTGATTCATTTTGACTTTAGTTTAGTGTATGTTGATAAACATGGGTCTATTTTCAATCATTAGCATGTGGAAAACCAATTTCTCCAGCATCATTTATTAAAGGAGCTATCTTTCTTCCAGTGAGCATGTTTAGCCTCTTTGTCAAAGATAAGGTGGCTAAGTGTCTTTGTAGTTGAATTTGCATCTTTTGATCTGTTCCCTTGATCCTCAGGTCTGTTTTTTTGCCAGTTCCATGCTGATTTTATCAGTGTAGTTTTGTAGTATAATTTCAAGTCAAGGATTGTGATACCTCCTGCCTTGCCTTTATTGCTCAGGATTGCCTTTGCTATTCTTGATTTCTTCTATTTCCAAATGAATTTTATAAATATTTTCTCTATATCTGTAAGGTATGTTAATGGTATTTTGATTGGGATTGCATTAAATCTGTATAATAGTTTTGGGAGTATGGCCATGTTCACAATGTTGGTTCTTCCTAACCAAGAGCAAAGGATATCTTTCCATTTTCTGACATCCTCTTCAATCTCCTTTTTTAGAATACTATAGTTTTCAACATATAGGTCTTTTACATCCTTTATTGGGTTGGTTCCTAAGTATTTAATTGTTTTCGATGCTATTGTGAAAGGCGTCAGTTCCATAATTTCTCTTTCAGTAAGTTGTTTTTGTACTGGAATGTTGTTGGTTTTTGAGTGTAGGTTTTGTATCCACCTACACTGTTGAATGTGCTTATTAACTCTAGCAGTCTTTTGATGGAGTTTTTGGGATCTTCTATGTAGAGTATCATGTCATCTGCAAATAATGATAATTTAACTTCTTCCTTTCCTATCCTTATTCCTTTTATTTCTCTCTCTTGTCTAATTGCTATGGCTACTGTTTCCAGAACTATATTGAATAGGGGTGGTGATAGTGGACATCCTTGTCTTATTCCTGATTTTAGAGTGAAAGCTTTTAGTTTTTGTCCATTTAATATAATATTGGCTGTTGGTTTGTCATAGATGGCTTTTATCAGATTGAGGTAGATGCCATCTATTCCCAGCTTCTGTAAGGTTTTTTTTTTTTTTAAATCAGGAACAAGCATTGGACTGCATCAAAAACTTTTTCTGTGTCTATAGTGATGATCATGTGATTTTTGTCTTTGACTCTGTTGATGTGGTGTATTACATTTACTGATTTTCATATGTTAAACCAACCCTGCATTCCTGGGATAAACCCCATTGTGTCATAATGTATAATTTTCTTGATGATTTGCTGCATTCTATTTGCCAGTATTTTATTGAGAATTTTTGCATTGTTGTTTAGTAGGGAAATTGGTTTATAGTTCTCCTTTTTGGTTGGGTCTTTCTCTGGTTTGGTATCAGAGTAATACTTGCCTCCAGAAATGAGTTAGGGAGAATTGCTTCCCTTTCAATTTCATTGGTGTTTAATCTTCTCTAAATTTCTTATAGAATCCAGCTGTGAATCCTTCAGGACTTGGGCTTTTCTTTATTGGTAAGTTTTTAATCACATTTTCAATTCAATTGAAATGATATTGGGTTATTCAAAATTGTTATATCTTCTTGAGTCAGCTTTGGTAATTCATATGTTTCTAGAACCTGTCCATTTCCTCTGTGTTTTCCACCCTATGTGAGTAAAGATTTTCAAAGTAGGTATTCATGGTCTTCTGAATTTCCATGGGATCTGTAGTAATTTCTCCCTTTTCAGTCCTTATTGCATGAATTTGAGTTTTTTCTTTCTTTTTCTTGATAAGGTTGGCTAGAGGTTTGTCAATTTTGTTTATTCTCTCAAAAAACCAGCTCTTTGATTCATTAATTCTTTGTATTGTTTTCTTAGTCTCAATTGCATTAATTTCTGCTTTGATCTTTATAATTTCCTCTCTTCTATGAGCTTTGAGTTTTACTTGCTCTTCTTTTTCTAGAAACTTGAGGTGTAGCATTAGGTTGTTTATTTGTGCTCATTCTGTTTTCTTGATGTGACAATTTATTGCTATATAGTTCCCCTTAGTATCACTTTCATTGTGTCTCACAGGTTTCAGTATGTTCTGGCTGCATTTTTATTGAATTGTAGGTATTGCTTAATTTCTTCTTTAATTTCACCTGAAGCCCATTGATTGTTCAAGAGTTTGTTACTTAATTTCCATGTATATATGCAGATTTTGCAATTTCTTTTGCCATTAATTTCCAATTTCAGTGCACTATGATCAGATAATATGCTTGGGATAATTTCAATCCCTTTGCATTTACTTAAGAGTATTCTGTGGGCTGATATATGGTCTAGTTTGGAGAATGTCCCATGCTCAACTGAGAAGAGTGTGCATTCTGATGTGGTTGGGTGGAACACTCTGCAAACATCTAGTAAGTTCATTTGTTCACAGGTTTGATTCAGTTCTGTTATTTCTTTGCTGACTTTTTATCTAGTTGATCTCTTTGTGACAATGGGGTATTAAGGTCTCCTATTACAATTGTGTTGTTGCTTATTTGGTTTTTCATGTCTATTAGTATTTGTCTTATGTAGTTGAGTGCTCCTGTATTTGGTGCATATATGCTTATGATTGTTAGCTCTTCCTCTTGAATTAGTCCCCTGAAAAGCATGTAGTGACCTTATCTCTTTTGATCATTTTTGGTTTGAAGTTAACATTGTCTGCAAACAGAATAGCTACCCCTGCTTTTTTCTGTTTTCCTGCTGCATGGAATATTGTTTTCCATCTTTTGACTTTTAGTCTATGAGTTTCCTTTTGAGTCATATGTGTTTCTTGTATACAACATATTATTGGATCCTGTTTTTTAATTCATTCTGTCACCTATTTCTTTTAATAAGTGAATTAAGGCCATTTACATTGATGGATATAACTGATATGTACTGCCTCAACTTTGTCATGTTATTTTCCTGTTGTTGGTTTTTGCTTTTCCCCCTTAATTGCTCTATCTGGTGGTTTGTTTCTGTTGTGCTGGGAATTGTAGTCATTTTTATCTCTCTCTAGTATGTCTTTCAGTACTCTTTCTAGGGTTGGTTTGGTGGACATGAATTTCTTCAGTTGCTCTTTTTCATGGAAGTATCTTTTTTCTCCATTAAATTTCCAAGAAAGTTTTGCAGAGTACATCAATCTGGGTTGAAAGTTGTTTTCTTTGAAGGCTTGAAACACATCACTCCAAGCTTGTCTTGACTTGAGGGTTTGTGCTGAGAAGTCTGCCATGATTCTAATAGGCTTTCCTTGATAGGTGAGTTGTGTCTTTTCTCTAGCAGCTCTTATATTCGTTTTTATGCTGAATTTCTGGGATCTTAATTATTATATATCTGCGTGTAGATTTATTTTGATTATGACTGTTTGGCATTCTAAATCCCTTGCTTATCTGTATATCACACTCTTTTCCCAAGTTTGGGAAATTTTCTCGTATTACTTCTGCAAATATTTTTTTATGTCATTTGCATTGAGCCTTGCATCTTCATTCATGCCTATTGGTCTTACGTTGTTTCTCTTTGCCTCATCTTGAAGCTGTTGATTTGTTATTTCATGCTCCCTTGTTATTTTTAAAAGTTCTTTCCTTTCATGATCGCTAGCTGTGATCCTATCCTCAAGGTCCAAAATTCTGTCCTTGGCTTCATTCAGTTTCACCAGCTTTCAATAGAACTTTTTGTTTCTTGGATATCTCTTTGAATTTGTTTCATGCATTCTGCTTCTTTTCTATATTGCTTATTCAAAGTTTCCATCATTTTCTCATGCTTCTGTACTTTTTTAAATCTATATCTTCTCTAGCTATGCTAAGCAACTACTTTATTAAGGTTGCTATTTTTTTCTTTACCTGAGAGATTATTTCTAATCTGATTTCCACTATAGACTCATGGATTTGTTTCTTTATTTCATTTTTTATCTTTTCAGAAATTTCAGGTTTATGACTTTTAATGTCCTCTATTTCAATGTCTCCTGTACTTGTTCCTGATGGACTGGATGTTTGAGATTGCGTTTTGCTTTTTTGTTTTGTCATTTTCACCTCTTGGGTTAATATTTGGTCTTTCAATCCCACTTTTCAACTGTCTGTAATGTGTGTCTTAGGGCCCTACTGTGTGGTTGATGTTTGGCCAATTGGTGGGTCCCACAATGAAGGAAAGGGTCAGTCACCTGAATTCCTCCTGCAGGGCCAGTTGGATGAGTCCTATATTCTTCCTAGGCTGACTAGCTAGGAGTATTGATGTAAGTTAACCCTTAGTTCCTACTCTTACTCCGGTTTCAGGCTGTTCCAGGCTGCCAGATCTACCTGGCTGTAGTGTTTGCCTCAGTTGGGACCTTACTGTGTCACTGGGTGTCTTGTAAGCCCTTTTTATTTCCTCCAGGTTGAGGAAGCCTTACTGACCCTCTCCTCAACCCACCTGGTGCTCTCTGTATGGAGGAAGGACTCACCCACACTCTTGCCAGGCTTGCCAAGGTCCTACAGCTGGAGCGGGGGGAGTTCGCTAATGCTCCTGTTTTCCTACTGAGGTCCTTTATTTAAGGGGGAAAATCGCCACACTGTTGCAAGTCCACTGTGGTCCTCTGTGTGGGTGAGAGGTTGCCCAGTCTCCCATCAGCCCAGCAAGGTTCTGCAGGTGGTAGAAGGGGTCGCTGATTGTCAGTGGGCTGCTGCGGCCTTTTGGTTGGGGTGAAGGGTGACCCATGACCTTTCTGTTGCCCTAGGTCTGTGGGGCGAGCAGGAGGGGCGGGCGAGCAGGAGGGGCAGCTAATGATCCTGCCACTGTTCTAGGTCTGGAGGCCAGGAAGAGGGGCAGCTGAGGATCCCACAGCTGTCCTAGGTCCAGGGGGGCGAGGAGGAGGGACAGCTGATGATTGAGCAGCTGCTGCCTCAAATTCTTCAGGATGGTATTCAGAGCCCACAATGACCTGACTTTCACTTATTTTCCATCCTTTTTAGGATGTATCCCCTTTCTTCACACCTCATTTTGTACTCTGTACTCCAAAAATAAGCAAATTTCTGAATGCCCAGTTTTAAAAATTTCCTGCTTTATTTAAACTGAGCACTTTATTTAGACTCCCTTCCCTTTTTCCTTTCTTCCTTCCTTCCTTTCCTCCCTTCCTTCCTTTCCTCCCTCTTCCCTCCCTTCTTCCTTTCTTTCTTCATTTATTTATGCTATGTGTTTGCTGTACATAATCATATTCTTCAAGGGGAGTTAACATGCACATAACACATATTAATTACTTTTACTTCCCCTTCCCTTCCCTTCCTCTTCCCTCTATCTCTAGATCTTCATATTTGCAAGTGATCTATATATTTTCTATTATCTATCTTTTATTTTACTCTTTATATTATTTATACTTTGAGTTTCTCATAGAAGAGTAACCATATGATATTTGAACTTGTGTGTCTGATTCAGTTATTTAACATTATGATCTCAAGTTGCATCCCTTTTTCTACATGTGACTCAAATTTATCCTTCTGAGTAGTACTGCAATGTGGCTATATACCAAGTTTCCTTTGCCCATTCATCTGTGGGAACACATACAGGCTACTTACGAGATTTAACTATTTTGAGTTGTGCTGCATAAATATGAGAATATTTCAATGCAGTAAGAAAGTTTCAGAAAGATACCTAGAAGAGGATTAATTGTTTCAAATGGAATTTCTGTTTTTTTTTTTTACAGAATCTCCATACTGATTTTCATGGTGGTAGTGTATTACATCACATTTCCACCAAAAGTGAAGAAGGGTTTTTTTTCCCCTTGCAACCTTACTAGAATTTATTTTATTTTATTTTATTTTATTTTACTCTTTTGTCTTTTTGAGACAGGGTCTTGCTATGCAGTTCAGGCCTTGAGCTCGCTTTGTAACCCAGACTGGATTTGAACTCGCAATGGCATTCAGGAGCCCACAGCCTCCTGAGTGTTTGGATTACAGGCGTGCAGCACCACACCTGGTTATTTTATTTTTTCATGATCACCACTCTTTGTAGAGTAGGATGAAATATCAGAGTCATAATTAACGTTTTTGTAATGGTCAGATACTATAACATTTTGTCATGCATTTATTGACCTTTGAACTTCTTCTGAGAAGTGCGTGTTCATTTTCATTGCCCAGTTTTCTATTGTTTTTTACTTTCTGAGGAGGATCTAATGTTTTAAACTTCTTTGTCTACTCTAGATATTAGTATCCTGTCCAAGGAGTGACTGGCAAACATTTTTTTTCTCATTCTGTAGGCTGTCTCTTCAGTCTTTTGATTGTTTTCCTTTGCTGTGGAGGAGAAGCCTTCAAATTTGATGTGATGCCATTTGTTGATTTCATTTCTTGTGGAATTAGTGTTCTATTCAGAAAGTCATTGCCTAGGCCTATGTCTTCAAGCACTTCCCTTATTTTATATTCCAACAGATGAAGTGTTTCTGTTTTAATATTTCGGTTTTTGTTGCATTTTGATTTTAGTTCAGTACATGATGAGAAATATGGGGTCTAGATCGAATCTATTGCAGATACATATTCAGTTTTGCAAGAACTGTTTGTTAAGGAGGCTTCCTTTTTTCCAGTGTATGTTTTTGGACTATTTCATGTTTCTATGTCCTCTGTTCTATTCTGTGTGCCTATTTTTATTCTAGTAGCGTGCTGTTCTCATCTCTGTACCTTTGTAATATAACTTGAAATCTTGGATTTTTGGATGCTTTCTGCTTTATTCTCATTGGACAGGATTAGTTTTGCTATTCTGTGTCTCTTCTGGTTCCATATAATTTTTAAGATTCCTCCTTGTTCTTAGAAGAGTATTGTTAGTGTTTTGATTGGGGTTGCATTAAATTTATATGAGGTAGTGCTCTTCATATTTCCCATTTCTTTTTGAATTCTCATAAGTTAAATTTTCCAATAATTTTTCAGTTTAACGTTAGTCATTAATTTCATTGATATGAAGTTATTCATACTCTTCCTCCTTAATATTGTTTGGGAATTAAATATTTTTAATGTTTCCATCATATTTAATTTCATTGCCTTGAATTATGTTTTCCTACTCCCTTTATGTCTGTGTGTTCGATTTCTATTACTTCCCTATCTTCTTTTTATATTTTTCATAAGATTAGAAATTTGAAGTCAGCATACAGAAATATCATAAAAAAGCAAAAATACTATTAAAATAAGATTCAAGTTAATAAATAGTATTCTTTGGTCAGTTGTTTTATTTTTTCCACATTAGACTGTGCTATGTCTGAATGCCTTACCAAAGGTTAATGAGCTGAAGACTTATTCCTTACTATTGGGAAGTGGCAGGACCTTTAGAAGTTGGGCAAGTCATTAGATGATTGGCAGCCCTACTTTTTGGTGTTGAGAATGTTAAAGAAGTTCAATCTCTCCTAAGCCTGTCACACATTTTTAAGTTATTATCGAATAGGAATAGTTGGATATGGTGCACTTCATCTGACTGTGAGAAATATATTTTATTGTCAACCATTAACAAAACTAGTCCTTAGCTTGGCATGGTGGCACACACCTTTAATCCCAGCACTTGGGAGGCTGAGGTAGGAGGAGCCTTGTGAGTTTGAGGCCAGCGTGGGCTGCAATGGGAGCACAAGGCCAGTCTGAGCTACATAGTGTGACTCTGTCTCAAAAAACTAGGGCTGGGAGTTTGGCTCAGTGGCTTAAGCGTCTGTCGTGGCCCTAGTTTTTTGAGGCAGGGTCACACTATGTAGCTCAGGCTGGCCTTACGTTCACGTTGTAACCCAAGCTGGCCTTGAACTCACAATGCTCCTCCTACCTCAGCCTCCCAAGTGCTGGGATTAAAGGCTTGCGCCACCACGCCCGGCTAAAAGAACTAAATGTTAAAACAGAAACAGTTGTCCTCCTAGAAGACAAAATAGATAAAACTCTTGAAATCATATGGGCAAGCAAGGACTATCTGAACAGAACCCCAGTTGCACAGGAAATAGTGCCAAGAATCAACAAATGGGATCGTATCAAATTAAAAGGCTTCTGTACAACTTTTCATATGCTGCCTTGAATAATACTATTTTACAAATGAAGTTAAGAACATTCAGAAAGGTATAATGAATTGTCCTGATCCTATATCCAGGATTTAACTTAGGAAATCCCCTCCTGACCTGTTAGCGATTCTCATATAATATGAAGTCTAAGAGCATTTGTTCAATAAATTAGCACAATCAAGTTCTATAACCTATTTTCCCTGAATTGTGGAGAAGGGAGTTTGGAAAGAGAGAAGGATGCCTTTATGAATCCTGAAGGCCAGAATAAGTGAATTTTCCCAAAGTGATTTTTACGGTCATCTGTAAAGACAGAAGGACCTCCCACCCTAAATTTACTTTAGATATGGTCTCAGTCTGTTTCAAGGTATTATTATAATTTTTTTTTGAGATATGATTTCACTATGTAGTTCAGGCTGGCTTTAAACTCACTATGTAGCCCAGTCTGGCCTTGAAGTCACAGCACTCTTCCTGCCTTAACCTTCTCAATGCTGTATTACAGGTGTGTGCCACCATGCCTGGGTTATTTCAAGTGATTGTAATAAAACATGTGAGGAAAAAAGTTTGTTTTGATGCATGGTTTGGGAAGTTGGAAAGTTCAAGCTTGAGTAGTCACATTTGATGAGGGCCTTGTGCTGTATCATAAACTGGCACATGGTATTGATATAGGAGAAACATAACTTTCAGTCTGTTCGATGTCAGAGGTGTTGAGTTCATGTCCCCTGAAATCAAAGAATGAATTTCAAAGGACAGTGAAGGTTAAGAGTAGGACAAATTTATCAAGAGACAGCTCCTGAGAGATGGGAATCTTGGAAGTGGGTTGCCACTGAGGCTTTTTATGAGGGGTAATTTATACAGCAAAATCACATTGTGAGTACAATGTGGGTCAAGATGTAATCAGTGTATTGGATTACAAGTATAGCTTCTTAGCTAACGTGAAAGTGGGTCATGTAGCAAGGGTACATGTAAAGAACAAAAGCATTTTGGGGAAGGGATGGGTCCAGAAGCTCTGGTCACCACCTGGGCAACTGATGTTTATCTGGACTTCCTGAATAAGGTGTTGGTAATTACAATATGATTCCAAGTTACTGCTTATCCCTTAGGGAGGCATGTAGGTCTAGTCATTACTTCTCTATCTTGTGGCCTGGCCTTCAGATGCACCTCCAGTCACAATTTTGATGTCTTCATTTTTTATGCTGTCTTCCTGAAGATCCCAATCCCTCTCTGATCATATATTAACTCCTATCTAACTTGGCTGCATATAAGAGTATCACATAGTGAGAGAACATTTTAAGAGCAGCAAATGGCGCTTATTGGAAAGGGGGGGTCTAATGACAACAGGAAGCAAGAGAGAGAGAGAGAGAGAGAGAGAGAGAGAGAGAGAGAGAGCTGAGCTGAACTTTTTTGTAATAAACAGCTCTGTGGTCCCACAATTTCTGATTTACTCTAGAAAGACAGACATTAATCCTCTGAGAATGGTGCTCCCAGTGATATGATCAGTCTCATTAAACTCTGCCTCTTAGTTTCCACCACCTCTCAATACTACTTCACTGGGAACCAAGCCTGAGCATATGAATCTTTGTGGGAAAGAAACCGTATCCAAATCAGGAGATTTCAAGAATATTATTGTGATATACAACATGGGAATATTAAAAGATCCACTGTTTATATAGTAGAGATCTCTAAAAAGCACAGGGCAAGGCTCTGAAGCAGATCGAAAATGCCTTCAGAGAGAGCAAAGAATGGATACTAGGCTGGGTTTTTATTGTGGGTAAGGTTGAGGCTGGGTGAAAGTTCCTGTGGAAGGGTAGGGCATTGTGGTTTCACTCTCCTGCTGCTGCTGCCAAAAAAACACCAGGGCTTTGTTATCAGCTTGTCCAGATATAGGGCACAAAGAGAAGGAGGAGGGTTGCAACTTAAAAGTTGTGAGCAAAGATTAAAAAAATGAAATCAGATTCCTCATTATAATGCTTTATTCTAGTTTTCCTCCTTTCCAACCAAGAGTCAGTGCAGTATGCTAGAAATTGCACAGGTTTTTTGTGCCAGAGTCTTTGAAGAGTCCATCTTTTAGGAATGAATCTGAAAGAGCTGACAAAATGAAGCCCACAGTGAGTTCTACTTATAGGATTTTATCTTCAAAAAGGTAAGAGAATTGCATTGACAAAAGATACATTTGAGCTAGTTTTGTTGTCTAGCTTCCCTTTATGGGGAATATGTGTGAGGTAGTAAGGAAGATGTGTCAGAGCCAGGTAAAGGCTTTTTCTGCTATAAAATGTAAACAGAAGGTGTACTATAGCAAGTTATTTATGGTGTTCAGCGACCATTGAACTCAGCCAATCCCTGAAACAAGTTTCTGGTAGCTTGCCACTCAGCAAGCTACATTATCCAGATTGAAAATTTTGCTACATTTTTGCTACACCATACTTCTTCAATCTTTTCTTGACATCTGAACCACAGAGGATTCAATATCACTTCACTTGCATTTCCATTGAAAGTGCTAGATATTTTCTTTTTTATGTCCAGTTTATGTCTGGTTAGGATATTTCCATGAGCAAGATTAGCTATGGCTTACCACTGTCTGAAGATCTTTGTACTTTTTCTTGTGCAACTTACTAAAGCATTGGGTGGAAATGAGTTTGGGGTAGAATTTAGAAATGAGACCCACCAAAGTCTTAAGAGTTCACTAACCAGATTGCCTTTCCTCAGGACATCTCCTTCACATCCCCCTGCCATGTCTTTCCCCTAACTTCTCAGCATACTCATCAGGGAGAGAAAGAAGAAGGGAATACTATAGCCATGTTTTCTCTTGTGGAGTGAATGAAGGTTGGGTTTGTGTAAACAAACTTTCAAAGGCATTCCATCTGTTTTTGTTTTATTGGTGCTTAGTATTTCATCTCAGCATCACGTTCCTACCTGACCCTTCAGGCCTAGAATGCAGATATAATTGGTATATTCCAATCCTTTTGCTCCAGCATCTTCCTGCTTCTTTCTGTTTTCCCTTTAAAGGGCCTTTCCACACAGAGACCAGAGTGCTTAAAGTAACTGTCTTTTCTAAATACTTCAAGAGATCTTTACTAAACACCTAATAGGCATGATGTTATGTGCTAATATCTCAGGAAACAAGAGACCACACAGATCACATCTTCTTGGGTAAGGGTAAAGAAATAGATATGTAAGTAAACAATGAGGTTAAAAGATAGCGAGCACTAGAGTTGAGGAATGTACCCTATGTGTGTCAGGGAAAAGGTTAAAAGTGATGAGCACCAGCAAAATGCAGTGGTTTGCTGAAATGACTTTGGCTGCTGCCTTTGATGGAGAGAAGCTGGCTATTTCCTCTTGGAAAAAAGGGTCATGTGCAGATAGCCTTGAGTGTACTATGAGAGCAGATTTGGGTTTAGCCAGATCCAAGACACTCTACTCTAAGACATGTAGGCCTGTTGGCACCAAGCCACTTTTGTCTGAATGCAGTATGTAAGAAACTAACAAAATGGGTACAATGTTGATATTTTCTGTCTCATCTGCTGAAGACCCTGTCGCATGCAAGGTTTTCCCAGAGGATTCCCCTTCATCTTTGGTGCTGTTATGTTGGTAATGTATTATTGGACTAAGTTCATATCTGATATGCTCTTATAATAAACTTATTTTCATCAATATAAAGTCATGATGTGGCTCTTCTCTATTGGTATGGATCTGAACTTCATCTTTCTGTACTCACTTATATGTTACTCCTTGCTGTTGCATTATGGTTTGCTGAGAATGCAATGACTAACACTACCTATTGCATCTTTCTATAGCCAGTTGGAAGGCAGCATCCCTGCAAAGAAATCAGATTTATTCTCTTTCTACTTTGGCCAGGTGACCAAGTTTTCTACTTCATAACTTCCATGCAACTTACTACATTATATTATTACTTGCTACTACATTGAGAACTCCTTGAAAATATGATCTATGTCTGTCCTACTTCATGTATATATGGATTAGTCTTGTTAACATATTGTCATTTATAGTTTTTCATCTCATGAGTCAGTTTAGTTTATATTTTCTTTTCCTATAGTGTCCTGCTCCAATTTTTTTATGTGGGTTGAAATAACTTTATAAGGAAACTAAATTGGTTTGCTTCTTCCCTGCTCCAGACTATTTTACGAGATTGGCATTTTGTTTTGAGCATCTAATTATACTGCTGTTATGGATTACAAACTGGTGGTCAACTTGGCACCAGTTGAATTGGTTCAGCTGGTGTTGAGTTAAAAGATGCTCCACCTGAAGAAAGTTGCCAGCATAAATAGGGACGTGGAGAAGAAGAAGGAAGTGTTGTGGGTTCTTCCAAGAGTTGCTGTTGGAGCCACTGGTTCTCCTGGAGGTGCTTGTCATGCTGGCTTCTCCAATATGGATTCGGCCATTATCGTCGGAGGAGCTCGGGATCTCGTCGGTGAGAGTGGCTGTGGTTCACATTGCGGAAGCCCTGCTCCTCACATTGTGCATCGCTTCCTGGCTCCGGAGGGGAGGCTGTGTGCTGGAGAAGCTTGTCACACTGGGCTTCCTGACCTGTGCCCAACTGTTCTGCATCGTCGGAGGAGCGCGGGACCTCGTCGCTGTTGGGGATGGCTGTGGTGCTCTTCAGGGCAGCCCCGCTTCTTCTTTTGAGTGTGACTTCTTGGCTCCTACGTAGAATCCTCAACCCACTGCACAGCTCCTTCACCCTACTGGCATAGACTTTCTAGTTCCACCGCTGACCTGTGGCCTTCCCAGCACAGAACCTTAAATAAACCGGCGTGAGCCCTTATTGGGGGTTCTTAGATTCCCAGTTGGTACTGTGGGAGGCATTGTCATGCATTTGGGTCTCTAGTGGGACTCTTGCATGATATTGCTGTGGGATCCAGGCCCTCGGCTATCCTGGGTCTTAGTGTTGTGGACAGATTTTCCTGCACCGTCTTGTGTTTAACTTTGGGTGATTATTATAAAACAGTATTACAAACCCTGTGTCCTGTATGTAGTTTTTCTCCCTGTAACCCCTGACTACAACAACTGCTAAAATGGATCTAAGGTCTTTTAGGGAAGGAAAATTCTAATCTATTTAGCTTTCACTATATTATAAACCTTCAAACTTAGTATAACATATTCTACTTTGGACCC
>RJWM01034093.1:0-20040 GCA_004363535.1 Dasyprocta punctata
TGGAGATTCCTCAAGAAGTTAGGATTAGAGATCCCATTCAACCCAGCTATCCCACTTCTGGGCATTTTCCCAGAAGAATTGAAAACATCATACCACAGTGATATCTGTGCACCCATGTTTATAGCAACCCAATTTGTAATAGCCAGATCTTGGAAACAACCCAAGTGCCCATCAATCAAAGAATGGATAAAAAAGATGTAATATTTTTATACAATGGAGTACTGCTCAGCTATTAAGAAAGACTGTATTGAGACTTTTATAAGTAAATGGTCACGACTTGAGACCATAAGCGAGATAAATCAAACCCACACGTGTAAATACCGTATTGTCTCCCTAGTGTAAGAGATGGAAAAGTACATATGATTCAAAATCTATAATAAATACTATGGAAGGGTAAAAAACAGCTCAAAGAGCAAAGGTAATTGGGAGGGGAATAGGCGGAAAGTGAAAAGGGAAGAGGAAAAGATATAAACCTGTATATATGTATATGTAAGATAACTAAAAAGAACACTGCTGAATGTATTCGTTATTGAGAAAGAACAATTAATGCTCATATGATTAGATCAATCTAGCATGTCTATATCTGATAATGTAAGAAACCATTTTAAAGATAACAATGCACAATATTGCAACCATTGTCAATCTTCTATCTTCCAGTTTCGTAAACCTGCAATGTTGTGTATTTACTCTAGTCATTTGCTTGTCTCTTTTGCTTGTTGTTTTTACTATGTATGTCGTCTTTCTTTTTGTTGTTGCTGTTGTTTTTTTGTTTTGTTTTGTTTTTCTTCGCTCAAACAAAATAAAAAAAAAAGCAGGAGTCAAGACAAATGACATAAAAACACTACTCGCACCAGGAAGAGCAGAAAATTTCCTAGGCATGGGAAAAGAATCTGACATACAAAGAAGTGAGGCATAGAGAACTCCAATTTAGCTATAACCAAAATAAATCTACACTCAAACATATAATAAGCAAGATTCCAGAAATTCAGGACAAGAACAGAGTACTAAATGCTGCTAGAGAAAAGCAACAGATCACCCATCAAGGAAAACACATCAGAATCCAGTTAGACCTCTCAAAACAAGCTATTAAGTCAAGAACTTGAAGTGAAGTATTTCAAGTTCTGAAAGAAAACAGCTTCCAACCTAGATTGATGTACCCAGATTATCTTATAAAATAATGGAAAAATAAGATGCTTCCATGACAAAGAACAACTGAAGAAATTCATGACCCTACAAAGAGTACTGCAAGATATTCAAGAAAGAGACAAAAATTACCACAATTCCAAGAACAACAACAGAAAGAAACCACCAAGTAAGACAAGTAATTAAATGGGTGAAAATTAAGGAATCAATAGCACAAAAATAACATGACAAAGATAAGCCAATACATATCAGTTATAACAATTAATGTAAATGGATTCAATTCATCAATCAAAAGAAACACACTGATGGAGTGGATCAAGAAACAAAATCTGGAAATATGCTGTACACAAGAAACACATTTAACTCAAAAGGAAATTCATAGACAGAAAGTAAAAGGATGGAAAACAACACTCCATGTGGTAGGAATCCAGAAAAAAGTAGGGGTGGCTATTCTGGGTGCAGACAATGTGAACTTCAAACCAAAAATGATCAAAAGAGATAAAGAAGGTCATTGCATACTTGTTAAGGGAAAATGCACCAGTGCACCCAATGGCCACCATCAGATACCTGTAGCCTGCACTGTCTAGTAGAACCAGTCTCACTTCAGAGAAATTGTTGCCAATGTGGAAAGTGCCTGGGACCCCAGTACCCACTTGCCCAGAAGAACCCAGGAATATGTCAAGACAAATAAGCAAAAAGCAGTCTCTGTCCTCCAATCTAAGCAGAGCAAGTCCAGGAGATGCAAAAGTGGAAAAGATCGGGAGTTGCACACCTGAAGTTTCTGAAGCAATGGCAGCTGAAGTAAAGAAACAACTTCATGAGGCTATAAAAGAAATTAGAACAGAAATACTAACTCAGGTAAAAGAAGAAATGAAAAACATAATAAAAGGATTTCTAAACATCTCTAAAAAAGCCATAGATGGAAAATGAAGGTGGGCAGGAAAATGAGGGAAACCTTGAATGAACATTACAAAAAAGATTTAGAATATATGAAACAGATTCAAAGAGATATCCAGAAAATTAAAAACTCCAGTGAAAGCTGGCAAAACCACTTGAAAGAAATTGAAGACAGACTTTCAAATCTTGAAGACAGGTTTGCAGCTTGTGATTGCTAAAGGAAGGATCTCTTAAAAATAACAAGGAACCTGGAAGTAACAATTCAATGGCAGCAAGACAACCCAAACAAACATAACTTAAGAATAAAAGATGTGAGTGAAAAAGCAGGGGTCAACACAAATGACATTAAAAGTCTATTTACAGAAATAATATCAGAAAACTTCCCAAGCATGGGAAAAGGAAGTGATATTCAGATAATTGAAGCATATAGAACCCCAGCTAGCCATAACCAAAATAAATCTACACCCAGACATATAATAATCAAGATCCCAGAAATTCAACACAGGAACAGAATATTAAAAGCTGTTAGAGAAAAGAAACAGATCACCTATAAATGAAAACCCATCAGAATCACAACAGATTTCTCAACACAAACCATCAAGTCAAGAAGAGCTTGAAGTACTTCAAGTCCTGAAAGAAAACAATTTGCAACCCAGACTGATGTACCCTGCAAAACTATCTTTCAAAATTAACAGAGAAACAAGATAGTTCCATTACACAGAACAACTGAAGGAATTCATGACCACCAAACCAACACTACAAATAATACTGAAGGACATTCTAGAGAGAGATTAAAAAAAAAAGACCACAGCTCAAGGAACAGTGGCAGAGGGGTATCACTGAGTGGACAGGAAATTGAATGGAGAGGAAAAGTAGGCAGCCAATGGTAGGAAAATAGCATGACAGAGATGAGGCAGTACATGGCCATAACCATTAATGTAGATGGGCTCAATTCACCAATAAAAAAGAAACAGGCAGAATGGATCAGGAGACAGGATCCATCAATATGCTTTGTACAAGAAACACATTTAACTAGAAAGGGGTTCATAGACTGAAAGTCAAAGGAGAGAGAACAGTGCTTTATGTGACAGGGAACCAGAAAGAAGTGGGGGTAGCCTGTCCACTAGCTGCACAGTGGACAAGAAAGACATGGCATTTTTATACAATGGAAAGCTACTCAGCTATAAAGAAAGATAACCTTGAGGCTCTTGTAGGTAAATGGATACAGCTTGAGATCATGCTCATGGATGAAATGATCCAGAGTCACATGGGTGAACATCATGTTGTCTCCCTAGTACAAAAAACTAAAGGAGTTAGTAGGATTCAAAATACACAACACATATTGTAAAAGGGAAAGAAGAGGGAGTGTCTAAAAAGCGAATGCTGTGGTCATTGTTAATCTTTTATTGTGATTTGAATCCCATATTGTTTTCACTGTTCTGTTTAGTTTGGTTTTATTCTGTTTAGTTAGTCTAATTTTAGTATATTTGATGGCATGGACACCTATTTCAAAGATAACAAAATACATTATGGTAGCCATTATTGATTTCCTATTACCTTATTTTGAAGCCCTGTATTGCTTTCATTGTTTTGAGTGATTTTATTCTATTTTCATTGGTTTGATTGTATTATGTCTAGTGATATAGGCAACTACTTAGAAGATAACAAGAGGCATTATGGTAAACACTGTTGTTTTACTATTGTTTTGAAGTCCTGTATTGCTTCCATTGTTTTGTTTTTATTGGTTTTATTCTGTACTATTTTGTTCAATGTTATTATGCCGGATAGCATGGGCAGTTATTTTGAAGATAACAAGAGGCCTTGTGGTAGCCATTATTGATTTCCTTTTATCTTTTTTTTGAAGTCATGTACCATGTTCATTATTTTGTTTTGATTGACTCTATTCTGCTTTATTTCATTTGGTTTTATTCTCTTCAAAATAAAAATGCATAAAAAAATAAAATCAGGAACAAGACAAAGATGTCCACTATCACCACTGCTATTCAATGTAGTTCTGGAATTGCTAGCCAGAACAATGGGACAAGAGACAGAAATAAAACAAATAAGGATAGGAAAGGAAGAAGTTAAACTATCATTATTTACAGATAGTATGATACTCTATATATAAGACCCCAAAAACTCCACCAAAAGACTCCTAAAGTTAATAAGCAAATTCAGTAGCATAGCTAGATACAAAATCAGCACTCAAAAATGAATCACATTCCTGTACACAAACTACAAACTCACTGAGAGAGAAATTAAGGAAACAACACCTTTCAGAATGGCATCCAAAAAAATGCTTAAGAATCAATCTAATAAAGGAAGTAAATGATTTACATGTTGAAAATTACAGTAATTTGAAAAAGGAGATCAAAGAGGATATCAGAAAATGGAAAGATACCTCTTACTCATGAATGGGAAGAAACAACATTGTGAAAATGACCATACTCCCAAAATTATTATACAGATTTAATGCAATTCCAAACAAAATATCATTATCATACCTCACAGAACTGGAGAAAACATTCCTAAATATTCGTCTGGAAACAGAAGAGACCTAAAATAGCAAAGGAAATCCTGGGCAATAAAGGCAAGGCAGGAGGCATCACAATCCCTGACTTGAAATTATACTACAAAGTTACTGTGATAAAATCAGCACGGCACTCACAAAAAAAAAAACAGATCTTAGGATCAGTGGAACAGATTAGAAGATGCAGACATAACTACAAACACACTCAGCCACCTAAGCTTTGATAAAGGGGCTAAACATGTTCACTGGAAGAAAGATAGCCTCTTCAGTAAATGGTACTGGAAAAACTGGCTCTCTGCATGCTGAAGAGCAAAACTAAAACCATGTCTATCATGATACACTAAACTAAAGTCAAAATGGATCGAAGATCTAAATATTAGAACAGAAAAACTATGGTGGGTCAGGGAGGATCCAACCAGAAGACAATTAGCCTGCTGTCCTGGAGAGTGGCATGAGCAGCACAGACGCCATGGAGAGAAAGATCCATGCCTCCCAAAAACCTGCCATGTTGAGTCATGGAGGATCAATCCAGAAGACAACTAGCCAGTCTTCCTGGTGAGTGGCGTGACTGGCACAGACTCCAGGAAGTGAAAGATCTGTGCCTCCCATGCACCTACCCATGTGTGGGTTGAGAATCAAGACTCTTCCCCACGCCCGAAAGCCATCTGCTGGTTCAGAGACCGGTAACTAAGGTACATAAAGCAACTAAATGCTTGTATTGTTTGGTTCATTTTGCAGGCCTGGGGCTGGCAGTTTGAGCATCTCTTGAGAGAAAGACAGTATGCAATGTAGCAAATAAGGGGGATTCTCTTCTATCTTGTCTTTGAGGCCCAATATTGTTCTCATTGTTTTTGCTTTATTCTGATTTTTTTTTTGCTTTATTTCAGATTCTGTTTTGAATGGTTTTATTCTGTTTCATTTTTGGTTTGATTTTACTATATCCAGTGGGATGGTCAGCTATTGTGAAGATAACAAGGTGTAGTATAGTAGCTATTGTTTTCTGAGTATCTTGCTTTAAAGTTCTGTACTAGTTCTACTGCTCTATTTTGATTGACTTTGTTCTGTTCTGTTTTGTTGGATTTTACTATCTTTAAAATAAAATAAAAAATAAAAACAGGAACACTAAATCTTGAAGAGAAAGTAGATAAAATCTCAAAGACATAGGGACAGGCAGAGAGTTCATAAAACAAAACTCAAACAGCACAGGAAAAGAATCAACAACTGGGATCTCATTTTATTAAAAGGCTTTTGCACATCAAAAGAAATCACCAAAGAATGAACAGATCACCCACAGAGTGGAAAAAAAATTTCACCAACTATCTCTCAGAGGATTTCTATCTAGAACATATAAAAAAATTTTTTTAAAAATTAGACCCACCCCAAAATGCAGACCTCCAATCCAAAAATCAGCAGCTGAGATGAACACTTTTCAGATGAAGAAATACAAATGGCAAATAAATATGTGAAAAAATGTTCAACATCAACCCGGGAGACCTTGGACTTTGGCAGCAGCCCAGCGAGACCTCGGACCTTTTCCCCACCCACACTGCCCCCACACTGTCCACCTCAGAGACCTTGGACCTAGGCAGCAGACCAGTGAGACCTCGGACCTTCGCCCCACCCGCGCCACCCAACCCCGCCCATCCTGGAGACCTCTGCCCTCGGCAGCAGCTCAGCAAGACTTCAGACCTTTGACCCGCCCGCCCGCCAACCTCAGAGACCTGAACCTCAACAGCAGCCGAGCAAGACCTTGGACCTTCACCCTGCCCACCCCGGAGACTGCAACAGCCTAGAGACCATCAGCACCCTGTCCACTACCTGTAAAACGCTGGTGGGCTGGTGGAAGCTTCAGCAACCGGTCACCCACACAGAGGACCCCAGCCTGCCTGCGACTGTCTGGTGAGTTCCCCCCTCAAGTAGAGGACATCAGTGGCTCAGCAGGGGCAGCAATGAGCCCTCCCCTTCAGCTGTAGGACTATGGGTGGGTCCTTCTTCACTGAGTGGGTTGAGGAGAGGGCTGACAAGGCCTCCCCCAACCTGGAGAAACTGGAAAGGACCTAGGAGACCCCCCGTGATGCAGTAGGTCCCAAATGAGACATGCAATATAGCCAGGTAGATCTGGCGGCATGGAACAGCTTAAAATCACAGTGACAATAGAAGCTAAGGGTTGGCTTGCATCAATACTCTAAGGCTAGTCAGCCTAGGGAGAACATAAGACTCACCCAAAAGGACTTGCAGGAGGAATCCAAGTAACTGGCCCTTCCACTTTACTGAGGGACTCAGCAATCGGACAAAAATCACCTATACAGTAGGACCCTAAGACACACACAACAGTCACTAGAAACTAGTGGGATTGAAAGACCACACTAATAACCCAAGAGGTGAAAATAACAAGACGAAAAAGCAAAATGCAATCCCAAATGTCCAGTCCCAAGCAGAGGGGACATTGAAATAGAGGACACTGAAAGTCATATACGTGAAATTTCTGAAAAGATAGCAAGTGAAATAAAGAAACAAATCTATGAAGTTATAGAGGAAATCAGATTAGAAATAATCCCTCAGGTAAAGAAAGAAATGACAATCTTTGAAAAGGAATTACTCAGCATAGCTAGAGAAGATATAGATTAAAAAAAAGTGCAGGACATGGGAAAATGATGGAATCCTAGAATGAGCAATTTAGAAAGCATGAAAAAATTCAAGGAGATATCCAGGAAATGCAAAGCTCCATTGAAAGCAGGCAAATGAAGCTGAGGAT
This sequence comes from Dasyprocta punctata, assembly GCA_004363535.1. Classification (NCBI taxonomy): domain Eukaryota; kingdom Metazoa; phylum Chordata; class Mammalia; order Rodentia; family Dasyproctidae; genus Dasyprocta; species Dasyprocta punctata. The sequence continues at coordinate 7,326 of RJWM01034093.1, forward strand.
AGACTTTCAGACCTCGAAGACAGGATCGCAGCTAGCAATCATGAAAGGAAAGAACTTGTAAAAATAACAAGGGAGCATGAAATAACAATTCAACAGCTTCAAGATCATGCAAAGAGAACCAATATAAGACTGATAGGCATCAATGAAAATGCAGAATTCAACACAACTGACTGAAAAAAAACTATTCGCAGAAGTAATGGTGGAAAATTCCCCAAACATAGGAAAAGAATCAGATATGCAGATAAGTGAGGCATATAATGCCAGTCATAACCAAAATAAACCTACATCCAGACATAAAATAGTTAAGATCCCAGAAATACAGCATAAAAACAGAATACTAAAAGCTGTTAGAGAAAAGACACAACTCACCTATCAAGGAAGGCCCATTAGAACCACAGCAGACTTTTCAGCACAAACCCTCGAGTTAAGATGATCTTGGAGGGAAGTATTTCAAACCCTGAAAGAAAGCAACTTTCAGCCCAGACTGATGTACCCTGCAAAACTTTCTTTCAAAATTGATGGAGAGATAAGATATTTCAATGATAAAGAACAACTTAAGAAGTTCATGTCTACCAAACCAACCCTAGAAAGAATACTGAAAGACATAATAGAGACAAAAATGACTACAATTTCAAACATGTGTATGAGAAATTTGTAAAATTTAAGACATAAAGCTATAAAATGCTTCCCAAAATGATATAGAAAGTAAAGAACCCTAATGCAAGGCCTCTGTGTGGACCACAGGTTTCAAGGCCTTTGCCTTGTCTAGCTGGACCCAGGAAGTCCTGGAAGGAGCCAGCCTGTAAGAGTTGTGGGAGTCCTCACAAGCCCTCAAGTGTGTTCAGCTTAGGTGGGGTTCACAGCAAACTAGTGGAGACTGTGCAGAGAGGACAATGTCCTTCAGGCTTCTTCCTCCTGTCCCCTCCCTTTGCTCCCCACACCCAGCCAGCATCTCCTAGCATACTGTGTGCTGTAGGTGGCAGCCTTCTATACAGGAGCTGCAAATTCAGGCTGTAAAAATATTTGGCATGCCTGGATCTCCAGAAACTCCAGTAGTGCACAGGTAACAGAGTCTGAAGGCAGCCAGAACTAGAAATGGTCCCATCCAGGTGACAAGCCCAAGACGTACACAGAGTCTGAAGGCAGCCAGAACTAGAAATGGTCCCATCCAGGTGACAAGCCCAAGACGCCTTCAGAGTAGCTGCTCTTTGTCAGCCCCTATAGATTCCTTTACCTCAGCTTTTTGATATTGTTCTTCTGGGATATTGGAATATTACAAATGTGCATGGGGAGGAATGATTGATCAGTTTCATCTCTGTAACATTTAGACATTACCTTTGAAACAAGAACAATCAGAAGCACAATTATATGTCCCATATAAGGCTGTGGGACACATCCAATCTCAAGTGGACACCAGTTGACTACTGGCATTAGCGGACTCAGGTCTGCTAGACGGAAGCATTCATTGTTGCCAGATTTCACCCTAATCACTGATTCCTGAAGGCTGGTGAGGATGTTCTCCAAGTTGTTAGAACCCAGGTGCCTTCTTTTCACAGGGTTCTACCAGACAGTGGCCTGAGGAATTAGCCTGAAAATCAATTAGCATTCAGAAATGTTTTTGGTAATAACACTTCCCATTCCCTAAAAGGTAATCAAGAGAACTGTCTTCCAGAAACAAGAAGGCAAGAGCCTCAGTTGGGGCTGGACTCTCATTGGAGTCCTAGAATGGAAGTGGCCCTGGCATTGCAGGAGCCCAGCTGGGGTTTGGGGTGTCCTCAGAGAGCAGATGCAATGGGCCTTGTCTTTTGCTGAGGTCACAATGCCCAGTAGGACTCCTTCCACCACTGCTGTGTCTTCCTCAGTAGCCAGGAGACACCTTGGTAGCTGGGAGAGAACTTGGCAGCCAGCAGGGTTGTTGGTCACCCCTCACCCTCACCCCAGAGACCCCAGCAGGTGGCGAGATCATCAGTCACAAACTCCTCCTCACCCCAGACCTCAGCAGATGGCAGGATTGTCAGTCACCCTTCCCCCCACCCAAAAGACCTCAGCAGCCCACAGGCCATCAGCAACCCCTCACCCACAGAGAGGACCTCAGCAGACCTGTGACAGTGTGGTGAGTTTCCCCCTCAAATAGAGGACCTCAATGGATAAACAGGAACAGCAGTGAACCCTCCATGCCAGCTGTAGGACCTTGGCAAGCCCAACAACAGTGTGGGTGAGTCCTTCTTCCATAGTGAGAGCACTGGGTGGGTTGAGGAGAGAGCCAACAAGGCCTCCCCCAACCCAGAGGAACTCAAAAGGGCCTACATGACCCCAGTGACACAGTAGGGTCCCAGCTGAGGTTCACATTATATCCAGGTAGATCTGGTGGCCTGGAACAGCCTGAAGTCATAGTAATAATAGGAGCTAATGGTAGGTTTACATCAATACTCCTAGGCTAGTCAGCCTAGGAAAACCTAGGACTCACCCAACAGGTCCTGCAGGAGGAATTTAGGTGACTGGCCCCTCCCCTTCATTGTGGGAACCAGCAATTGAACAAACATCAGACACACAGTAGGACCCTAAGATACACATGATGGGCAGTTGAGACTAATGGAATTGAAAAGACCAAAATATTAACCCAAGAGGTGAAAAGGACAAAATAAAAAGCAAAATGCAATCTCAAACATCCAGTTCATCTGGAACAAGTACTGTAAACATCAAAATAGGAAACACTGCAAGTCATACACCTAAAATTTCTGAAAAGATGGCAAGTGAAATAAAGAAACAAATCCATGAGGCTATAGAGGAAATCAGATTAGAAATAATCTCTCATGTAAAGAAAGAAATGACAAAGTTAATAAAAGAGTTGTTCAGCATAGGTAGAGAAGACCTAGATTTAAAAAATATAGGAGCATGGGAAAATGATGGAAACCTTGAATGAACAATATAGGAAAGAAATGGAATACATGAAACAAATTCAAAGATGTATCCAGGGTGTGATTTTTATTTTAAAGAGAATAAAACCAAGGGAAATAAAACAGTAAAGCCAATCAAAACAAAACAGTGTAAGTGACACAGGACTTCAAAACAAGATAATAGGAAGTCAACAATGGTTATAGTAATGCCTCTTGTTGTCTTCAAAATAGCTGCCTGCACCTTCAGACACAGTAAAGATAAACAAAACAGAACAGAATAGAATCAATAAAAACAAAACAATGAACATAATAAAGTACCTCAAAACAAGAAAATAGTAAAACCAAAATGGCTACCATAATATATCTTATTATCTTTGAAATAGCTTCCCATGTCATCAGATACAACAAAATCAAGCAAGATAAAACAGAATAAAACCCAAACAAACAAAACAATGACAATGATACAGGATTACAGAACAAGATAATAGGGAATTAACAATGACCACACCTTCAGAAGGAGATCCCCCATATATGTTACATTGTGTGTTGTCACTCTCTGAATAGATGATCAAACTACTGGCTTTAGGCCTGCAAAGTCAGTGAAACACTAAATACTACAAGCATTAAGTTGTATTTTACCTCATTAGCTATCATCACAACCAGTGTTTCCCCAGATCAGCAAGTCATTTATGGGGGTTATGGATGTTGGTTCTTCTTATCTCTCCACCAGCATGCCAGAGCCCACACACTGGAGTCTGCATGCTAGAAGGGGCTGGCATCTGGCTCTCCCCCAGTCAACCCACGCATGTCACTGACTCACAAGAGGTCTTAGCTTCTTGTTGACTTCTTTTTCTCCTCCCGCACAGTCCGAAAATGGTGCTAACTCACAGGAGAGGGTTGGCTGATTTACATATTTATTGATTTCAACTGTAGGCAAACAATTCTGGGCAAAAGAAAATTCAAGAAAGTTAAGGAGCTTTCACAGTTTCACGTGAAGTTGTTTGTATATTAAAGGCATGTAAGGGAGACAACCCAAATGAGAAAGCTGTATAAACAACCATGAGTGTTTATTCATTCCCATGGGACCAGGCTGAGTTCAGAGAGTGGAATCATCCCAAAGCAAAGGTAGAACAAAAGGCAAGGGAAGAGGGGAAGAGATTGCTATCTTGACAAATTTGGGGGTGGAGATCATGTGATTGTGCTTCTCCAAATGGGCTGGCAAGATGCAAGTGTGGTCACATTTCTCAGGATGGGCAGTGCAGATGAAGGTAGCTTTGTGCCTTTTCTATGTTTCCCACTGTGCTTGCCAGTAATGGCCTCACCCATCAGGTATGACACTCCTGTCTCTTTCTTGTTACAAAGGGAAAAAAAAGAGTAGTGGAAATGGGTGCTATTTCTCATGGCATTTTCATGCAGGACATGTTTGGCTGCATGGACACATTAATCAGGAAAGAACACTTAATCAGGTGAGAGTTATTGAGGTGCAATGGTACAGGAGTGAAATATGAGGTTAGTAAGGACCCAGATGTGGGGAGGGACTGAAGTGGTTGTATAGGTGGCTGGAGATATGGAGATACAAAGTCAGGAATCTTGATTAATGAAGGTTTGGACTGGTTTAGCAGGGAGTGAGTGTACTGCAATGTCCTACAGAGATGATCAGAGACCATTAAGAGGAGTGATGGGGATGCAACCAAGGGGTGTGGCAAAAGGAACAGGAGGGTACCTGGCAAGAGAGTACAGAAAGAAGGAGGTTAATTTGGCCCCATCTCGAGAGAAGTCACACAGAGTATCCTGAAAAAGGAGATCTTTCATCATGAAAAGAAAGACTTGAAACTGAGGGCCTGAAGGTGGAACCAAGAAAGATCAAGGTGGACCAAATGAAGGCAGTGGGTAAGTGACAAGATAGACAGGTGCAGGGCATTTGGGTGTCCTCTGAAATTTGAGTCAACCTGAAGAAAGTAGGGGAGATTACTTGTGATTTTCACAAGAAGGAGTGGTCAAAGCAGTTAGCCAAACACCAAGGGAATGCAGTACTTCCTGGAGAGTATTTTGATAATCAGTGCTTTGTTTAAATGGCAGTGCAAGTAGGGTGAGCCTCTCTCTATCCCAGTGGGCAGAAGGGTGGAAAGGTAGGAGAGAAGCAAGGAAAAAGTATGAGAGGTGGGAGGAAGACATGAGTCCCTGAAGATTATGGAACGAGTAGGGGTGAGCAGGGCATGTCCAATGATTTTGAACATTTGTAGGAGTCAAAGGGCCTCTTTTAAGGCATGAAAAAAAATGAGTGAGGAAAGATCCTGTCATCTAAGGGATCAATAGTGTCTCACTTTGTGAGTTTATAGAGGGTTTAGTGAGCAGAGGAAAGCTGAGAACCCAAAGGCAGAAGTATCCTACTATAATAAGAAAGGAGAGGATTTGTTATTTGGTAGTAGAGGTTAGGCATCATGGGGTATACGAAAAAGACAATCTGGTTGATAGCATGGAGATCTTTTACCAGCTTGTACCATCTGCCTTTTATACTAGAAGAATGAGTGTACTGTAAGGGAGGCTGATGGAGATTTAAACACCACGTCACAATAGGCAAGAAATATTAGGTTATTATGAATACAACCAAAAAATATTATTAGCAGGAAAAGCCAGTACTAGCTTCCCACAAAGAGGGTAAGAACAAGGTCCAGGAGGTTTTAGAACCCAACATAGCATTAACCTGCCATTTAATATCTTGAATAGTCATTAAGATATTAGCAAAAGTATCAGAAATTTGCACACAACACTTTGCCTTTATAATTGTACAAGTATCCCCTTATGCTGCTGTAAGAATATCTAAGTCATCTGATTTTGGAGGATGACCTGTCTCATTACTTTTTTTTTTTTTTTTAGGAGAGAGAAGGAGACAATCAAGGTGTCTTCTACAGTGAATAACCATGACTGTGGAAGGCACATAGACAGATGATGAAAGTTTATCTATCTCTTTTGATTATACTTTTCTGCTGAGTGTTTAAGACCAAGTTAAAATGAGACCTGTGTTAATCAAAATTGACCTCATGCTGTCTATTAAGGTCAGGTAAACCTCTTCAGGGATTACTCTTGGAACTGTGTACAGAGCTTCTCAGCTCCTCTGTCACTGTCATCTGTCAGGATGGGTCAGCCTTGCTTGACCATGTTGCTTTCTGTGAAAGCATGGGAGATTTTTCTCTATTGGTGACCTGCCTTTGACACACTGTAAATTTATTTATCTCTGTCCTCTAGGGTCCAGGAATCTTCTTGCTCAAGAGATTATGTGATTAGGTGACTCAACAAAGTTGTAGGATTCTGTAGAAAAGGTTCTCTCATGTCCTGGGTCACTGCTGAGCTTGGAGATCCAGGGCCAAAATATTGTCTGTTTTTTTAGCCCAGTTATCTCTCTAATTCTGGTCTCTAAATTTTAGTTGTTGAACAGTAGAAGGAGATGATAAGTTATATCAGTTAGCATAAGTAAAGCACAAGTGTAACTTGTTTTTTGATAACTGTTGTCCCTGTTAAAGGCAAACACTTGTAAGCATTTTAAATTTAACCTCTTAAAGGGAAAGACAGTCTCCAATCAAGGAATTTAAAATTAACTTTCAGCAAGTTGGAGGAAAACTGGAGTATTAAGAATCTAAAGAGAAACAGTTCAGATACTGGCTAACATGGAAGAGGTCTGACAGAGAGAGGAATGTGGGCTTTTGTTCTTGCTACTTCATGGAGGGAATGTAGGGGGCAGAGTCCAAGGGAGTAATGCAGAACTGTAGTCTAGACCAGATGTGTGGCAAGGTTGGGGTTGGGAGAACATGTAGTGGAAGGTTAGAAAGAAATGTGCAGGTAGGCAATTTGAGCCCTTCAGAAGGCAGCCCCAGGTGGTCTAGCTTCCTTGTGAAGCCAGGTAGCCATAGTGTGGTGGCAGCAGGGAGGGTGGGGGTGGCATGGTATTGAACACTGGGTGGTGCTATGACAGGATGTAGCAGTGGCATGGCCAGGGGCATGGCCTGCTGTATGCAGAGGTCCAGTCTACAGACAGGACACTATTTCAGTTTGTATATTGATGAAAGGCAGGACATGGCTTTGGAACTGCTTAATCAGGATTGAAGACCTGCTTAACAGCCTGTAGGAGATCTGAGTCATGAATAGACAATGTACCAAAGAGATGGCTTGTGTGCCTTAGAGCTGTGGCTTCAGTGGTACTCCTAGCACCAGAAACATCCAAACTGACTTTAGGCAATGATCTCACTGTACATACATCTCATGATGTGGCAGGACTTCTTTCTTCCAAACGGAGCCTATCACTATCAGACAACTGACTTCTTAAATACCAGGCTCTACTTCAAGATGGGCCAGTCATTCGACTCAAGACATGTTCCACCTTAAATCCTGCCACCTTTCTACCAGAAAAGGAAGAAATTGAGGCTGAAATACATGACTGCAAATAAGTAATTCCCCAAACAAATACAACTGGAGAAGATTTGTTAAACACAATCTTTCCTGACCTGGATTTGACCCTCTTCTGTGATGGCAGTTCCTTCATAGAAAATGGGATGAGAAAGGTAGGGTATGCAGTAGTGACTGTACATCAAACACTCAAAAGTTTCCCATTTGCCCCTGGACTAGTGCTGAACTAGCAGAACTCATAGCTCTGACCAGGGCTTTACAACTCAGTGAAACACAAAAAGTCAATATTTATACTGATTCAGAGTATGCTTTCCTAGTGTTATAGATAGCTATGTTTAGAAATGTTATAGGCAGGCAGGCAGGGCTGGGCCCTCAAGAGTGCAGAAGACAACGGTGGCTGGAGGTGCATTTATTGAAGGTCAGGTCTCAGGAAAAAGAGGAATGACTACACTGATATACTCCCCCTGGGGATAACAATGGTTATGTTCTAAATAGGCACCAATCACCCGGGTGAGGGACAAGAAAGAGTCTCTGACCCAACCCGTCAAGGAAAGGCCCTTGTTTTTTGTTTTTTGTTTTTTTTTTCCATGCACTCTTGCTGTATGACTTACTTCCCTATTGGACCAGTATTCAGTAAGTGACTATATTTGTAATCTTATTAGTTTCTCATAATTTTGTCCCACCTTTTACTCACTTTGTGATTTTGCTCTATAAATACTCCCCTGTAAGTGAATTCCATGCCAACCCATTTTCTGGGTCCCCTTCTGTCTTTCTTAGAAGCTTTCTTTCCCTCAATAAATATTTCTTGTTCTTAACCTCCATTGTTCCTTAGAATTCATTCTTTGATTTTGGGGAAAACAAACTCGGGGTATCAGACATCTAGCAGGTTGGGAGTTATAGTATTTCCCTTATATTATTTGGATTATTGGTATTCTTATCATTCCTATATCAAACTGACGACCTACACTACGCAGAAGTCCATGTCTGAATATTGGCTTGTTCCGTTATTTAAAGATCCTTTGAAGGATATTTTCTAACATTGGCATTGAGGAGTTGATTAAATGTGTCACTTAAATATCTATCTTTGCATGATGTGGATTTTTCTTGGAATTGAAAAACAAATTTTTAAGGTATATGGTAAAAAAAAAATAAAAGACTATCCTGGACCTTAATATTCTTAATAAATCTCAACTTCCCCAAAAATGGTTCCTTTTCAGGTTGTCAAAATGAGACTGGTAAGTCAGGTAGAAGATTCTCAGTTTTAATGGATTAAAAAAAGTTGAATCCCATGTTAATCTTATTTGTGATTTTATTCTAAATTATTTTAATGTTGTAGAAACCAATCATTTTGTAATTTGGAGCAATTTTTATGTATAACAATCTTGTTTTAGCATGATTAGTGATGTTTTCCCAAACTAGTACAGGTTTTTGAATCACAATGTCAGGTGAAGTAAAGAAATCCCATCTCAGCTGGGCATGGTGGTGCAGTCCTGTAATGCCAATGCTCTAGAGGCTGAGGCAGGAGGATCATTGCAAGTTCGAGACCAACCTGAGCTACAAAGTGAGCCCAAGGCCAGCCTGAACTACACAATGAGACCTGTTTCAAAAAGACAAAAAAAAAAAAAAGAAAAGAAAAGAAATCCCATTTCATCTTAAAGGCAGTATTCCATTAATTGGCTTAAAAATGTAGATAACCTTTAGAAAGCAAAGAGATTTTTTTTAACAGGGAAAAATTAAAGCATATTAGAATTATGCTTGTGGAATATATTTGGGTTATTGTATTGGCATCTTATGTCATTAAAATAACTTACTTATGTACCAGAATCTTAGTTTCTATAGATACTAGTAAATAAAGTTTATTTTTAATACGTTGAGAGTCAGGTTAGTAAATAAAATGTCTTAATAGTTTTATGGCATAAACTACTGATTAGTATTTGGAATATCTGGTAGTTTCTTCTGAACTCAAAATAACTGCCATAGGGCCATCATTTCTAAAGGCAAAAATTTCTCTTAAAGAAATATTTTGGCATTTGATCTTCACCAAATAATTATTAGAAAAATGTATCAAATCTCAAAACGATAATCTAAGAAAACTTGAAAGCAAAGTTTTAACATTTAATTTATTTCACTTAAATACATCTGTTTATATTGTGTTATGTGACAATTCTAGCTATGGGAAGCTCTTCCCTATATTATGTACCACTACTTCCGTGTATTCATATGCATGCTTTTTGTCCCATAAATTACTTTGGAAAAACAACCTTCTTACTAAATGGTGCTGGTAAACTGGATTTTCACATGCTGAAAATTAAACTAGACCCATGTCGATCAACATGCACTAAACTAAAATCAAAATGGATCAAAGACCTAAATATTAAAACAGAAACCCTAAATTTGATGGAAAAGAGCATAAGTAAAACTCTTGAAGACATAAGTATAGGCAAAGACTTCACTAACGAAACCTCAACTGCATGAGAAATACTACAGAGAATCAACTGGGATCTCATCTGATTAAAAAGTTTTTGCACAGCAAAAGAAATTACCAGCAGAGTAAAAAGAAAACCGAGAATGAGAAAAACGTTTAGCCAGTTTTTTTCTCAGACAAAGATCTAACATCTAGAATATATAAAGAATTGAAAAAAGTCAGATCAGCTGGTAGCTAGCATTGCCCTACTACCAAAATCAGACAAGGATTTACCAAAAAAAAAAAGATATTCCTTAATGAAGATACATATAAAAATCCCAACAAGATACTGGCAAACAGAATACAGCAAAGTATTAAGAAGGTTATACATCATGACCAAGTTGATTTCATCTCAGGGACCCAAGAATTGTTCAACATACATAAATCAATCAATACAATACATGACATAAACACGATGCAAGGTTAAAAATTACATGATCATCTCATATATATACAGAAAAAGTATTTGACAAAATGTAACCTCCAACCATGACCAAAAAACTTGACAAAATTCATGTAAAAGACCTTAATTTAAAATGATAAAAGTCACCCAATGACTAACCTACTACCAATGTCATACTTAATGGGGAAAAACTGAAAACATTTCCAACTAAAACCCAAAACAGGGGAAAGGCGTCTACTCTCACGATTCTTGAGCAATATAGTACTCAGAACTTTACAGCAATTAGGCAGACAAAATAAATAAAGCATATTAGAATAGGAAAGTAAGAAGTCAAGCTATTATTATCACAGATGACATGATCCTTTACATGAAAAGCTCAAAAGCTCCAGAAAAAGACAACTAATAAACTCAACAAAGTAACAGTATATAAAATCAATAATGTTAATGTACACTTACCAAGAAATCAGAAAAACACTACATTCACAATAAATTCAAAAAAAGCGAAACACCTTTTCACATTCTGTATGAAAAATTAACTCAAAATGGATCAAGACCTTAATGTAAGACCTGAAACTACAAAAAGAAAGCCTACAGAAAATACATAAAGATATTGGTACAGGCAATGATATTTTTTAGATAGGACTTCAAAAGTGCAGGGAATAAAAGCAAAATTGAGAATACATTAAACTTTTTTTATTTTAAAGATAGTAAAATACAACAGAACATAACATAATAAAGTCAATCAAAACAAAGCAGTAGGACTGGTACAGAACTATAAAGATCAAAAATGTGAGTACAATAGCTACTATAACATACCTTGCTATCTTCAGATTAGCTGACCATTCCAACAGGTGTAGTAGAATTGAACCAAAAACAAAACAAAACAAAATCAATAAAAACAGAATATAACTTCCTTGCTGTGCACGGGACCCAGCCTACCAGGTCCCGCAATCCTGCACGCCACAAGAATCAGCGTGAACCTCAGGGGAACGCCGGCCAGCCGCACAGGACACAGAGGTATGCAGCCCAGCCCAAATCAGCCCAGGACCCCAGAGCTGCTCACCGGGAACTGAGCAACATAGCTGCAGGGACCTGGAGAGCTTGGCCCCCCCCACCAGAGTGCAGAGCGCACAGCAGCTCCATTCTTCAGTGGAGCGGCTCGAGCGTGTGCCATCCCACAGCTTGCGTGCAGACCCCACCGCCCAGCATGGTTGCTCCTGGCACTGTAGGCCTGGGACCTGCCTGGGCTTGCCCCACAGGCATAGCTGTTGGGCTGAACTTGCGGACAGAACCAGGGTCGGGTCCACGTCACTCACGGTGCCCAGCCTAGCTCCCTGGGACCGGGAGGCCTTGGCCCCCGCCCAGTGAAGGAGGAGGCTCCAGCTGCACGCCCCAGGAGGCCGCCCTTCCTTGCTGTGCACAGGACCCAGCCTACCGGGTCTCGCAATCCTGCAAACAGCAAGAATCAGTGCAAAACTCAAGGGAAGGCCAGCCAGCCTCGCAGGACACAGAGCTTCATAGATTCCAGAAGAAAATGACAAAATGAAAGACCAAGAGGCAGTCTCTGTCCCCCAACCCACAAAGAACAAACCCAAGAGATACTGAAATGGAAGACAGTGGGAGTCACACAAATGGACTTTCTGATACGATAGAAAATGCAATAAAGAAACAGCTTGATGAAGTTATAGAGAAAATCAAATCAGAAATATTCTCTCAGCTAAAAAATGAAATGAGAATCATTATTAAAGAAATGTTGTGTGTATCTAAAGAAGAGCAAGATAAAAACATAGAAGAACTTAAGAAAATGATCAAAACTCTGAATGAACAATATAAGACACAAACAGAATGCATGAAACAGATTCAACGGGAAATGCATGAAATGATAGACTCCATGGAAAGTTTGAAAACCGCTTAAATGAAGCTGAAGATAGAATCTCAGATCTTGAAGACAGCATGGGATTTCATGGCCATGAAAGAAAAGATCTCCTAAAAATAGTAAGGAACCAAGAAACAACAATTCAACAGCTGCAAGATGATGACAAGAGAAATAACATAAGATTAATAGGCATAATTGAAAAAGCATGAGTCAATACCAATGACCTGTGAAGACTATTCACAGAAATAATAGCAGAAAACTTTCCAAACATGGGAAGAGAATCTGAAATACCGGTAACTGAGGCATACAGAACCCCAATTAACCACAACCAAAATAAATCCTCACCCAGACATATAATAATAAGGGTATCAGATATGCAGCACAAGAACAAAATACTAAAAGCTGTCAGAGAAAAGAAACAGATCACATATGAAGGAAAGCCTATCAGAATCACGGCAGACTTCTCAACACAAAGCTTTAAGTCAAGAAGAGCTTGGAGTGAAGTATTTCAAATCCTGAAAGAAAATAACTTTCAACCCAGATTGATGTACCCTGCAAAACTATCCTTAAAAATTGATGGAGAAATAAGATACTTTCATGACAAAGAGCAACTGAAGAAATTTATGGCCACCAAACCAACACTACAAAGAGTACTGAAAGACACTCTAGAAAGA
>RJWM01034094.1:0-20010 GCA_004363535.1 Dasyprocta punctata
AATTTCTTTGGCCTTATTTTTTTCATTCTTTCAATAATCAGTGAATCTCTAATTTATTCAAGACAATAGTAAATAAATAATTTTGGCGCCCTGTCTTAAGCATATGAAAGTGTAGTTTAGTAATGACACAGATATAAAAGTATCAGTTACCCTTGAAAAACACACACAGAGCTGGCCAGACTCTAGGTTTCCTGTGCCCCATAGTCCACAGACCTAGCTGAGTGTATCAACATAATAAATCCAAATAGATGAACAAGATTTAGTCTTCATATGCTGTCTTTTTCTTATCTTTGCTATAAAAATAACTTCTTTTCCAAATTTGGTTATAGACTTCATGATTATCCCCCCCAAAAATCAAGACAAAATCATTTACAGTTGTCAAAGCAAAAATTACACTAGACAAAATTAGATGAAGAAGACAGACTTTATTCCATGTTGTTACAGTAGAAAAGAGAGATGAGATTCAGTCTACATTTGACACTGCTGAACAGAGAGTTTGGGACATTTTAAGAGTTGAAACTGAGAGGGTAGTGGGGATAACAGGCCACTCCATGTTTGGTAAATGACTTTACTCAAATAAACAGTAGGTCTTGAAGGTTTTAAAGGTGGAACAGGAGACCTCGGCAATCTGGCACTTACACTTCTACAGAAAATGGGAGTTACAGACTTGCTTTCTTTAATGGCCACATTTCAGAATGATTGCTCCTGGGTCCTTGAGAAAGACAGTCCTAGGTTGTAAAAATGACAAGGAGCTTTTAAAAAGATTTACATCACAAAGGGATAGAGAAGGAATGTATAATGACAAGTTTTCGAAGGTAAATGTTCTAAGAATAGGGAGATCAGAAGAAACCTGTCTAAATTTGTCCAAACTTAGGAACACTAAAGCCTTCTTGGTCACAACCCTAGGACGAAAAAGAATAAGAACAGTAGTGCAGTTGTACATAATAAAGGGAGTGAGTTTGCTTTTGGAAAATACTTGGAAAATAACTTTAGAAATCTTGTTTTATGTAAATGTACAGAATTAGTTTTGATGGTATACTTTATCCAAGGTTGTAGATCACTTTTAAATTGTTGAGTAGCAAATTTCATTTAGACTAAATTTATCTTTAAGGGATAGTTGTAGTATTGTGCTATTTTTCTCTAGTTATGGTCACATTTAAGTCCATTTACTTAGAAGAATATAAAATTTATATTCCTTTGATAAAAAAGTAGAGAAGATATTGAGTGCTGCAGAAAATGCTTGATCTGAAAGAGAGCTGTAGTCTTTAGAGGAGGGAAATGCTTTTAAGGAAAGGTGGCAGGCATAGAGCTTCTGTGCAAAATCAACGTAAAATGTAAGACACTAAATACATAGACACAGACACACACACTGAGCAGCCCTAACAGTGCCATTCTGTAGTTAAAGAGAACAGAACAAAAAATTTTCAGGATTTAACTTGGATCATTTCCTAAAACATCAACAACCACATTGGCCAAAAGTGCAAAATGTAAAACGAGGTCATAGAGCTTAATAAGAGAGCCTTTGGCTCTAGACCAGACATTAAGCTAAGTAGGAAAAGAAAACCACAGTGCAATGATCTTATTAAACAAGTTAACGCTTGTATTTTAACTTAAGTTTTAGTATTGGAAAACCTGAAAAATGACAAAAACTCTACCTATTTTGATAGATTTTTAAAAATTCAACAATTGGATATTTTAAATTGACTTTACCCAATATAGACCTATGTACCAAAAAGGAGACAAAGATGAGAAAAATATAGTCTTGTCTTTAGTCTTTTGTTTTTATAAAAATGTCATTTTGACTATCATTCCACTGGATAGTGAATATACGCAATGAGAATCTTGTTCATCAAAGACATGACCTTTATTTTTCATTTTCCCATACTGTAGCAGCAGAAATGATAATAATAATCCCTATTCTACTGGAATGAGGATATAGTAACTATACAGCAAATACTTATAGAGTGACTACTCAATTTTTTTTTTTTTTTGTACCAGAGATTGAACTCAAGACCTCACACTTGCCAGGCAGGTGCTTGTGCCGCTGAGCTAAAGCCCCAGCCCCTGAGTGAGTGACTACTCTATTAGTCACTGTTCTAGGTACTACATATTTCCTAATAACTTACAATAACCCTTTTAGCTTTGTGAGCTAACAGGTACCTAGTCGTGATAATGTAAAATACAAGGCTCGACTTGTTCTTAGAGATTAAAGAATGCCTGCTTACTAGAGAATAGAGGGAATAGATAGTAGGCATCCATGGCCATGAATTCACACAGTGTCTCAGTGTCCCTTAAACATCAATTTTATGAACTTTCTCTGGGGCTCTTTGCTGTTTAGTTGTCAGATCAGTTAAGAGTATTGCATTAGTACAGTCAAGCTGCTGTAACAAAAATAACATACAAGTATCATCAAAACATAGGGTAAATGTTTTAAAACTTAATACAATAAAATTTACATTGCCACTAGGTATCCTCAAAACGTTTCCCCCTCACTTCAAACACACTTACCCCAGCATTCTTGCCCCTTTCAGGAACAGTTCTGGAATTTCTCTTTATCGTCCTTAGCCACTGTCCTGGCTACTTCATTGTCTTGAATTGATTCAAAATATTTATCTTTCATGAGGTTTTTGACATAAAAAAAATACAACTTCTGATCTCTAAGGTGTCAAATGTGGCAAGTTCATGTTCTCACAACATCAAGGAATGAAACAAAAGAGGAAGTCAGGAAAGTTTTATTGCAATAAAGGAAAGAAGAAGAGCTCCAAGAGGGGTCTGGAATGCATGGTCACTGAGGCTGTTTTTCAGGAGTAATTTATATAACAAAATCACCATGGGGTTATAACATGGGTCAGACAAGTCAATGTTTAGGTTTACAAGAATAGTCCCTTGGCTAATGTTGATCCAGTAAGGAAATGAGTCGTGTAGTAAAGGGGTATGAACAGAACAGGGAATTTTAGGGAAGTGAGGGGAGTATGGATCTGGATGTTCTGGTCCCCCACCTATGTGGTTGATGCTTGTCTGGGCCCACAGGACCAGGTGGTGCTAATGACAATATGGTCTCAAGTTGCTGTTTACCTTTCAGGCCTGGCTATTGCATTTCCATCCTGAGGTGATTGCTTCAGAATCACTTCTAGGCACAATTCTGATGTCTCTGTTTTTTATGCTGACTTCATTGAGAGCCCAATTCTTTTCTGAGTATATATCAACTTCTATCTAACTTAGATGTCTACAACATTTTGACTCTGGAGACCAGTCAGAAGTTGCATGTTGTCAGATCAGATGAATAAAGCATATAAAGACATACCATAATCATTTTATTTGACTAAAATTGCAATAAATATTTGATTAATGAGAAATGATCAACACAGCAAATGTTTAAATAAAAAATCATTACAGTAAAGAACACACTGCCATTTATCCCCCTCAAAATAATGAAAATATTCCCTATGTTTCAAGCATACGTGTCATATCATTCTTGGCAATGTGTTCTTCCTATAACTTTTTTTCATTTTAACATTCTCCATGTATTTTGATCAATTCTTCTTGACTGATTATTTAAAGAGAATATTTCTCAGAGGTCTGAAGGCTGGAAAATCCAGAATCAAAGCAGATTCATTTTCTAGTGACAATCTTCTTCCTAGCAGATATAAATCTGTCTTCTCTATATGTCCTCACATACAGAGGACTGAGAGAGTTTTCTGGTCTCTCAATTACGAGGACAACTACTATCAATCATGATTCATTTACCCTTAAAATTTAATAAAGGTCTTATCTCCTAATGCCATTGTCTTGGAGGTTGAAATTGCAACATAAAAATTTTTGAGCATAAATATTCAACTCAAAGAAACAGTAAATTTGCATTTTCAAAATTTATGCTAATGATGTGAAATAATACTTCTTCGAATCAGTAGGTCTTACAGTGAAGTGGTTCTTTTATTATTCAGGTGAATATGAAAATATTCATAAAAATGATGTTTTCTAAAAGATTTCAGTAAGAAGAATGACAAAGTTATAGAACAAAGAGGGAGAGCAGGTGATACATGCTAAAGGAGAAAAATGTGTTCTTTATAATTAATAGTTCATTTTAATCGAATCAAAAAGATAAAGGGAAAAATGACCAGTTAGTGTGAGAGAGATACTACAGTTGTCAGTTGTAGCGGTCCTTAAATGTTAACTTCATTATTTTAGAGCCCCTCCATCAAGAGTTAGCAAAGTACTCTCTTCCTATTTTTATTTAACATATGAACTAAGGATGGTTTTACATTTTTAAATTGTTGATAAAAATCAAAAGAAGAATGTGTTGGAATCTGTGAAAATGACATACAATTTAAATTTCTGTATTCATAAATTAAATATTATTGGCACATATTTGTGTTCATTCTTTACATCCAGTAAAGAAAGTATAGGGTACAAAACAGAACATTTATTATGTCACCCTTTACATAAAATTTTCAGACACTGGAGCCAGGGATGGTGTCACATGACTAATTCCAGCACTTGGGAGTCTGAGGCAGTGGACTGTTGCAAGTTCAAGGTCAGCCTGTGCTACAAGTTCAAAACCAACCCTAACTATATAGTGAGTCCTTATCTCAAGAAACAAAACAAAAAAGAAAGAAAATTTGCAAATCTTTACCTTGGGTATAATTTTATTTTACTACTGTAATGGTTAATACACTGTTTCAATTTAATAATTAAGAAATTTAGAAGCTTAATTAAGTGATTCAACAGAAAACCAGGGTCCTCATTTGGTAAACATCCTGAGCCTATGCAAGAGGAGGGCATAGAGATGGTGTGGGCAGGCAGCCTGCATACAGTGTAAGGATGGTAAAGAGGCTTCCTACCTGCCTTCATTTTGTTCTTGTTGCTTTTACTGTCTTCTGCTGCCTTGAAGTGTTGCCCCTGTACAGTGCTACCCTGCCTTGGAGCCATTTGATTATGGACTGAAACTTCTATGAACTATGAGCTAAGTAAACCTGTCCTTCCTTAATTTTGGGGATTGGGTATTTTATCCCAGCAACTAAAGAAAAGCAACTGAGACAGAAGTTGATAATGAAGAAGTGGGTTGTTGCTGTGACTATACCGGACCATATGGTTCAAGAGCCTTTGAGAATGTCTTGTGCAAAGAGTTTGGAAAAGTTCCAAGATGTCACCATAAAGAGTAGAGCTGGAACACTTTAGACTATTCTGTATGAAAGATTCTGGTCAGAGCTCAGACCAGAAGGTTGATAGAAATCCTGCCAGTAAAGACCAGGAGGTTTCTGCTGGGAAAAAGGACTGCACTGGTTGTTGGAGTTCAGACAATGTGTGTATTGCTTGACAGAAAGTTTTGTTTACATCTTGCTCCTGTCCAGAGACTTTACCTGAGACTGAGTTTAAAGTCAGAGGACTAATTAACCTGGCAGAAGAAATTTCAAAATATCTGAATATTGAGGTAGTGGTTTGGCTATTGTTGGGAACTTTTAACCAGATTTGTGTTGAGAATCAAGAGCAAAAAGCCCAACAGGATGATTTAAAATGTTGTGAGCTTCACTGGTAAGGAAGCTTCAGTGAAGCTGTGGACTACAAAGATAAAGCTGAGGAGATGCTCATTGCTGAGTAAGAACAGGAGAATATAAAAATGGCCTGAGAGCATCACAAGAAGCTGCAAATATTGACCCTTTTCTGCCTCAAAACTGCAAAGGTGACAGACTTTACTTCGAGAAGAAAGCCCCAAAGCACCATGTTCCAGAATTGCAGCAGCTACACCATGTTCTAGAATCATGGTAGCATAGAGAATTTATTCCTCAGAATTGGGTTCAGAGTGTACAATAATCATGAATTTTGACCCCTATGGCCAAAAGAGAGGGCAGCCTGACTACTGCTCCAGCTGGCAACAGACCTTGGTGACCTTCACATGGTGCTCATTTTAGGTGCCCACACAATGCAAGAGTTATGAGGTTAAGAAGGCTTCCACCTCGATTTAGGGAGGCCAGGCAGTGTGCCCCTGAGAGGGCAATGTGTGAAGCTGTGATTGTGATGCCAAAGGTGTAGTGGAGACCCCAGAAGTTTGGAAAAGCCAAAAATGTGAATTATCTAAGAGAAACTGCACAAAGGAAGCAAAATGGACCTAGGAGAGAAACTTTGGGAGCTACAGTCACGAGAAGTACCATGGGGTGATTGTAGCTCCAGCCCTTTGGATCTCACAAGATTGCTTCAGATGCTGAACATGAAATTATAGGACTTCAAATTTGCCCTGCTGGATTTTGGGCTTTCTTTTGTCTGAGTCTTTTGTATCCCCCTATTTGTACCTTTTGGAATGGTAATGCTTAGCTTGTGCCATTGAATGTTGGAAGTATTTAACTTTTCATTTGTACAGGGGCTTGCCGCTAAGTGTTTTCCTTACATCTCAGAGGAGACTTGGAACTTGGACTTTCTAGAATGCTGAAACTGTTAGGACGCTGTCAACTCTTAGACAAGGACTAAAATGCCTTTTGTATAAAGGAATGTGCAAGTGTCTTTGCAGGTCCAAGGGTATAATATGACTCTAATGTAATATAATGTTGATAGACTTAATACCGGTTCTTAAGGATTATTAAACATGTGTTATAATGCTCAAGTTGTAAAATGATAAGAATAAGCATGTGTTTGATTCTGGAGACCAATTTAAAGAAATGTGTTTGATTGCCAGGGTGTGGGTTATAATGGTCGATGCTTTGTGTCAACTTTATTTTTTATTTTATTTATTTATTTATTTATTTTTGGTACTGGGAATCTAACTCCAGACCTCATGCTTGCCAGGCAGCCACTGTGCTCCTGAGCTATATCCTGACTTTGTGTCAACTTGAAAATTGAGATGTTTACAAGCTTAACTAAGTGATTCAGCAGGGGGCCAGGGTCTTCACTTTGTAAACATCCTGATCCTGTCTAAGAGGAGAATATGGAGCAGGTGTGGGCTGATAGCCTGCATACAATCTAAGGGAGGAAAAGAGGCTTGCTCTCCTCATTCCTCCCCACTTCACCCTTGTTGCTTTTGTTGCCTTCTGCCTCCTTAAAAAGTTGCTGTTTAGCCATGTCACACGGCCTTGGAGCCAGCTGCCTACAGACTTAACTCTTCAAAAACTGTGAGCTAAGTAAACATTTCCTTCCTTAATTTTGGGTTGGGTATTTTGTCTCAGCAACAACAGAAAAGTAAGCAAGACAAATGCTAAATTTTATCTTATTTAGTCATAATACATTTAAAAATTTTTATTACCTAGCTTAAATGCAAGTATATCAAAATAGCTGCTTCTGTCTTCTGTCTCTGGCATTGATGTCAATGGACAGGTGAAAAACCAGCTCTTAATTACTGTGGCTTTGGAAACTTGGATTTGTGTGACTTGTATTTGATTTTGGGGACTTTTTTAAAAAATTAAGTAACATAGTACTTTTCTTAAATATTCAGAGTGTTTACTGGATGCTGGTTCCTGTTCTAAAGTTTTAAACAATTGTAATTAATAGATATTAATCATACAAATACATAGACTTCCCTGTGACATTTCTACATTGCACATATCACGCTTTAAATTCAACCCTGTTTTACCCTCTTTCACTTTCCCCTCTTCATGCTTCTCTCTCTTCCCCACTGTCGCTTTTCCCTTCCCTAATAGATCCTCTTCTACTTTCAGACTTCTTTTTCCCCTCATGCAATTGAAACATGTTGTATTTTTCTGTCTCAGTTTTGCTTTGATTCCTGGGTCATATTAAGGCTCATTATTACTTGCCATTGTGAACTACAGTGTGGCAGTGTTTGGACTAAATTTCTAATTCTATGATCTCCAATTACACATTATTTCAAAGACTGCAAAGAGGCTATTTAGATATTACCTTTATTTTCTTTCTTTTGGTTCTTTTGTTATTTTAAATTCTTCAATTATAACCCTTATAATTAAATCTTATAGTTGCATGCAGAATGTATTATGCATGTAAAGAACACTGATGAGAAAGTAAAACAGAAATTAAAATTTTATTGCAAGAACATTTTCTTCAATTTGTCTAACAATCCTATCCATCACACAATCCCCCTTTTTGAAAACTAGGGTTGCTGGCTTATCCTGATATGGTCTGAAAATACTTTTATGTAGCAATTCCTTTTGTCTGTATTTTTGATTCATACCTTTTCATATGAATTCTTTTATTGCTCTATTTTCATAATAGCTTTTAGACACCTATCATACATAACACTGTCTGTCTGCATGACTTTGTAGCATCCAGATGTGTATACCTCATATTTTTGCTTTTCAGACATGTTTTTAAAAAGTTTCCATGAAATAATTGCATTCACTTCCATAGTGCAAGTTAAATTATTATTTATATGTGAGGATAATTTCCTCAATACAGAAATACTTGGTATACTTTTTGGTAATATTGAAAACATAAACAATTGTCATGGATTTGAGCTGATCTGAAAGCAGATGATAACCATTGTTTTTAATATATCTTACTACATTATTGTTATTAATTATTATTGTTATTATTTGAATTTAAGATTTCCCATGTAATTCTTCACTTTATAAAAAAATATGGGAACAAACTGTGTTTGTTATCCAAACTATTCACAATTTTAGTAGGGTTTCTCTGTAAATTCTTTTAGGTATATAATTATTTGTTTTAGCTTTTTTTTTCCCCAAATAAGTGTTGGATTTTATATGCCAGCTCAAGAACATTTTAATGACTAAGTTGTTTCTAAAGGACAATTTGCACCAGAATTACCTGATGTGGCTTTTAAAAATATACATGTTTGTGTCTAACTCTGGATCTGCCAACATAAGTCCCCTTAAAAGGTGCTAGATCTGTTAGAAGATTCCCCTGTTTTTTTTTTTTTTTTCTGATTCTCACCTTTGAGAAGCATTGAGCTGACTTCAGTCTTGCCTTTTGGGCAAACAAAAAAGGCTGCCTCACAAAACATCACAGAATTTGTTAGCAAGGGGTTCACAACATTGTTTACCAGATGTGCCAGCATCTTTGGCTGGGACCTCAGATGAGAGCTTACAATCTTCCCTTGAACAATTCTGTGAAGTGGTTTTGTGGCCCAGAACAAAAATATACTTAATTATTTTTCTTCGCGCATGTTCTACTTTGATGAATAGGATTATTTTGGTTAAAGAGAGTCTAATTTTCTTTCCCTAATTCAAGAAGAATTTATTGTGCCTCCTTTTCTTCCTCAAAGCATGATCGGTGCTGGGAATCATAATTACAAAGGAAGCTTCTGAGTCCATAATCTAGTGGATGAGACAAATACTAAATAACCATCTCAGTAATGACTTTGATCTAGAGATTGCAAACCTATTTTACTGTATCAATATATGAATTTTACTCTTGTTTTAACCATAAATCAGCCCTGTCACCTCTTTATGTAACATTTATAATATCACAACTGTGTATATGTGTATATGCATATAAGTGTAGTATAGTTAGCATAGAAAATAATATATATGCAACATAGTATGTATACTTATATGTAATAGGTAATCATTTATATAATATGTTAGACTTTGTATTGTATATGACTTAGCATGTACTGAGTTTGTATATGTATCCTGTTTACTCTAACCACATTTTTATTTCACTAGTGTTACATCCTTCTTTGTTTGAGTTGGAATATAGGCATGCCTACATAAGTGCATACCTGTCAGCTTATAAACACAGAGTAAATTTGAATTACAATTTTTCAGCATTACAGATTAGTTCATTTTTCTCAATAATTTTCTGTTAACAACTTACAATTAAGTAAGATACTTGACAGCATTTCTATGAAATTCTTTATTATTTTAATGCTTTTGCTTTAAATCATAAAATCTAGGGTTTTCAGTGGTATGACTGAGATTAAAAAAACTGTCACTTGTCTGCTAGAGATGGACACATGTGATGATCACATCTTCTAAACGTTGTGGATATAATACGTTTTTATTTTCCACATACACTTGAGTAATGCCTCATTTCTTTGCCCTTACAGCCTTTTTAAACTTCCATATCATTTGACCAAGTCATTGTCTCTTTCAGAAACTTTTTAGCATGTTAATCGTCTTAGAAAATTAGAAACAAAAAGATTCTAGAATATAATCGCTAGTTGTCTAATATAAAGAACAATAGAGAGTATGATGATGGTGGAAATGGCAGGTGCTTCATGGAGAAGAGTCAGCTAGGCTGTCAGACTGAATAACCCAAGGATGCCTCTCCTGACACAGAAGCTGCATTCTGAGCCCCAGATGCCTCAAGATCCCAGTGTAGTTCCCTAATCACTTACCATTTATTTAAGAAATTCCACAAGAAGCTATGATTTTCTTTCCTCCTTAATGTGTACCCCTGAGTAGTACAGTTGAATGACAGGGTTGGAGAGTATTACTGCATTGATATCCTGTTGGAAAATACTTTTAAACCTGATCAGATATCTTCTGAATTTTGTCGTGAAGGCTTGTATGCCTTCACACAAAATATGGCTTCCAAGTCAATTAAGTCACCTCAAAAGTACTCACCAGTGTCAATGAGCCAAAAAAAGCAGTGAGGATCTGGATTGTCATTATTATTTATTACTGTTGAATGCTAATGATGCGTTTTCCTGGCTGGGTTCTTTCTGTGTCTGTCCATACTCACCAATGAAAGGCACTGCTTTGCCGACTGTCTAATTGGTGACTTGATTTCTCTAATAACTTTCTTTACAGGAGCTGGATTTTGAATCCAAAACTAGTTATACACTAAGGATAGAAGCTGCAAATAAAGATGCAGATCCTCGCTTTCTGAGCTTGGGGCCATTCAGTGACACAACCACTGTGAAGGTCATCGTGGAAGACGTGGATGAGCCCCCCGTGTTTTCTTCACCTTTGTATCCCATGGAGGTGTCAGAAGCGACCCAAGTCGGGAACATCATTGGCACAGTTGCAGCTCATGACCCAGACTCTGCCAACAGCCCTGTGAGGTAAAAGCACATTGCTCTCCTTTTCTATTTTACATCAAAGTACCTGCATTCACAACTCATGCTTTTATATTATGAGACTTTTGTGTTCAGTGAAAATAAAAATCTACTTCATTTATATAGAGCCAAAGCAGTAGAAGGAAAATGGGATCAGAACAATTCAACATTTCAGTAACTTAAGATGTCATTTGATTATCCAAGGCTACCATTATGTAGAAATGGTTTTAGTCATTCTTATCCACTAACCATAACCAGCTTTTTGTTTGTTTGTTTTTGTACTGGGGATGGAGCTCACAACCTCCTGCTTACCAGGCAAGTGCTTGAGCCACTGAGTTAACCCCCATCCCCCATAGCCAGTGTTTCTATTCAATCGATTATCCTGAACCTCTTTCAAGGCAAATTGTGACCAGGAATGATATGATACATCTCCTAATTGTAGGGTAAACTCATATGTTAAAATAATAATTGTATAAACTAACGTAGAGATTTAATAATAAATTGATCTTATTAATCTGTTTGGACAGTGTATGTTTGTTTTGCTCATTGTATTTACATATAAAAATTAAATAATAAATTATTTTTATACAGACTATTTAAAATATCCTTTCTTCAATCTTATATTTAGGTTATATATAATTATAGCCAAATAGTCTGTTTAGGACTAACATAATTATGACATGCAAGCATTTCAGAATATCCCAACATACCATTTTCTACCTTTGCCTGTACTTTATAGTCTTAGATGTGTGCATTTGTTTGTGTACATGTGTAAAACCTGTGTTTGTTTGTATGTATGTTTCTTTGCTTGTGTGTGATAAATACTTCTTATATTTTGGGTGAATATTATAGATAAATTATGCTTAAAATGTGAATTCTGTATTACTTGATTTTAGTTTGTTAAACAGTTCACTTTTCAATATGAAAGGTGATTTTAACATAAAGACTATAGGGGAAAATATTGTTATATATTCAATTATATTCAGTTTATAAGCTAACCTCATGAACAGTATATTAAAATAGTTCATGCTTAGAAGCTAAAATAGGCACTGATTTAAAAGTGTTATAAATATATTTAAATATTTGTAATTTAGACAGTGATTCTTGGTTGAGAATATCTCTTAGTATGTTTTTCTCCCTTACATAATAAACATTACTTTAAGATATGTAAGGGTTTTTCGCTTTTCTCCTACATTAGTAGGAACTAGTAAAACTTTAATGTGAATTCATGCCCATTATTTCTTTATCTTTACATCAAATTGGAAATGGATGAATGACTATGTTTTATTCAATGATTTTTAACCATATCCAAGAGTATCATCTGTGTTCTAGGTGTGTCACAAATGCTAGAATAATCTTTTGATTTTTCCTTGAAATAGTGCCAACTTTCACTGTTAAAAATGCTACCCAATTATTCTCACACTTTTTTTATTTTAAAGGAGAAAAGTAAAATAAACAAAGAAAAGCAATGATAGAGTTTCAAGGTCAAGTAATAAGAAATTAGCAATGGTTAATATATTGCATATTGTTGTTTTCAGAGTAGTTGTTCATGTTACAAGAGATAGGCTTGTAAAATTAATTAACCAATAGAAGTACAAACTGGTTTTTCAATGAAGTAAAAGGAATTAGTAGTATAATGATGTTAGGTATCATAATTTTATTTTATTTTAACTTCATTTCTCCTTTCCCCTGTCCCAGCTGTTCTTTCCTTGTGAAGTTTCTTTTCCTTTCCCAATGTCTAGTGCAGATTTTGTATCTTATTTACTCTTTTAGTATGAGAGTTTGACTTATTTTGCTTATGAATATGGGCTCTAGTTGCATCCATTTACCTATAAAAACCTCGAGTTTTTCCTTCTTCATAGCTGAGCAGTACTCCATCATTTTTATACATTCCTCAGCTGATGGGCATTGTTTCCAAGCTTTAGCTAATATAAATTGTGCTGTTATAAACATGGGTGCATATATATCTCTGTAGTATGATGTTTTTAATTCTTCTGGGAAAAATACCCAGAAGGGGGATATCTGAGTTGAATGGGACCTCTTATCCTAATTTTTTTTTGAGAAATCTCCACACTGATTCCACAATAGTTGTACCAGTCTACACTCTCACCAACAGTAGAGAAGTGTTCCTTTTTCCCCACAGTCTTTCCAGCATTTGTTATGGGTTGATTTCTTAATGATAGTCATTGTTTCTGGGGTGAAATGGAATCTCAGTGTTGTTTTAATTTATATTTCTCAAATGAGCAATGATGATGAACTTGTTTTCATATATTTATTTGTCAATGGAACAGATTAGAAGATGCAGAAAAAACTCCAAACACACTAAGCCACCTTATCTTAGACAAAGTGGCCAAACATGTCCACTGGAAGAAAGATAGCCTCTTTTCATGGTGCTGGAAAAACTGGCTTTGCACACATCGAAGACTAAAACTAGAACCATGTCTATCATACACTAAACTAAAGTCAAAATGGATCAAACATCTGAATATTAAAACAAATCAACTAAATCTACTGGAAGAGACAGTAGGTAGAAATCTTGAAGACACAGAGGTAGGCAGAGAGTTCATGAACAACAATCAAACTGCATGGGAAGTACTACAAAGAATCAACAACAGTGAGCCGGGCATGGTGGCGCACACCTTTAATCCCAGCACTAGAGAGGCTGAGGTAGGAAGAGCATTGTGAGTTTGACGCTGGCTTGGGCTACAACAGGAATGTAAGGCCGGCCTGAGCTACATAGTGCGACCCTGCCTCAAAAAATTAGATCAAGTACTTTGGTTCAGTGGCTTAAGCGCCTGTCTGGCAGGCAAGAGGCTGTGAGTTCGATCCCCGTTGCCACCAAAAAAAAAAAAAAAAAAAAAAAATCAACAACTGTGATCTTATCTTATTAAAAAGTTTCTACACAATAAAAGAATCACCAACAAAGTGAAAAGAAAACCCACAGAGTGGGAAAAAATTTAGCCAACTGTCCCTCAGACAAAGGGCTTCTATCCAGAACATGTAAAGAATTGAAAAAAAAAACCAGAGATGCAATCCAAAAATTGGCATCTGAGATGAATTCACACTTCTCAGATAAAGAAATAAGAATGCTCACACTTTTCCATCAGTCATGCTGACCTGGACAAACTTGAATTTGTTTTTGGTTGGTGTATTCCATGTCTTGATATAACACTTAAGTCTCTGCCCTCATGAACAGTCGACAACAGTAAACTTGTAGGCACAAATCAGCAACATATGACGGGGTAAGTTCTGAGTAAATGATTTCATTTAATGTGCAGAAAAAGCAATATGCTCTACCAAAGTTGAGGATATGCAAAAAGACACAAGCACAGTAAATATATCATAAATTAATTCTAAAATAAATTGGAAGATTTAAAACATTTTGATTGATTGCATTGGTATTCTTTATCTTGTTCTTAATTTTCCTTTACACATTCCCTGTGTATCATCTTATTGATTCTGAGAAACCACTGCATGTTTTTATAATATTTTGTTTGGAAAAGACCAATAGAATTATATAGTAATTGAAGGTAAAAGAAGGAAGAATAGCCCCAAGTGGCTAGGTTCCTTTTGTTAGAGAGAGACAGCTCAAAGGCTGATGTCTGTTGGTTTCCGGATAAAGATCTCTGTGACCATTATGAAAGAGCATAGTTTGTATACCATGTTTTCATTTTCTTAAAAGTAATAGAAGTGAGCTGAAAGTTCAGTTCAGGATTAGTTTACATAATTTTCTCACAAATAGGTAAATCTTATCTCAAGGGAATTAAATTTTTGGTATGTGCAAACATTACTTTGGCTTTTGTGATGTCTTATGTTTCATACCAGTATACTTGTTATATTTCTTTGTCTTACATTATATTCATTAAGGTCAGCAAAATTTTCCATAGCTTATATTTCATTTTTCTGAACTTTTATGTTGCTCATTTTTTCTCCCTTATCCATTTAGGATGTGGTTTAAGAGACCAGTGTCCTCATTTCAGTTTGGTGTACATGTGCTAATGCTTGTGCAATCTCTGAAGACAGCTTTCTCTTTTTGGGGGCTGCGATTTATTGAATGATCCAGAGCTGTGGTGGCGAGCCTGTGGCATGAGTGCCGTAGCACCCTGCTTGTTAGAGAAGTCTTCAAACAGTTCGCCCTCACCAAAGAATATCACTTAACTTTCTAAATTTCTCTATAAGATAGCAAAAAAAAAAAAAGTAATTGTGATGCCTGCTTTATTACCGGGGTTTTTTTTGGATGATTAAATAAATAGATAAAGTGAATAATGCTTTAAACTGTGAATCAACTAAGTATTAACTGAATTGGGACCCACTGATTGGCTAATAGCACATAGTAAGATCAGGAAATGTTAGATGCTTTTCAAGTTTTCCTACTCTCCAGCAAGCTTGTACACTTAATTTCCTTCTCATATGGAACGAAAATCTGTTCTCAAATCTGAAGGTGAAAATTAGGTGATACTTGAATTACTTAGAAAATAAAATTAAAGCAAATACTTGATTGAAGGCAAGTACATTTGGGCTTGTAATATTTAAGAAGCTGTATATTATGTCCTGTAAATTTTTCCCTGAACACTAAATGGTGGCTATACTTACTGAAATTGAAAGGACAGGATCCAATCTGTTGATACTGATCATCTTTTTGAACTATAGAAACAAAACTTGTGTGTTTCTCATTCAAGCTGATAAGAACTGCAAGAGCAGCCTGGAGACCAGAGGTCTGTGAGCTCATTCAGCATGTCAGCATTGGCAAACTGGTCAATCACTCAACATGTTTATTAAGAACCTGCTCTGTCCAGGAAGACACTGAGGAAAATTCTGATAGCAAACAAAGATGAATAAAACATTTTTATGACCTCCAGGAACTTGCAATCTGGATGAAGTAACAAACAAACAAATAAACAAAACCTGTATGAGTATTAAGTACTGCCAGCGCTGTAAAATAAAAACTGAGATAAATCATAATCACTGATTTGGCTAGACACGAGATTTCATTTGAAGAAGTGATAGTACAGTTCGGGTTTTGAAGGATAGCAAAATGTGGACAAGCCAACAAAACATAATGCAAAATGTGTTTATGCTTTATGTAGATATCTCCTAAGAGCCTAGTACAAATTGTGAAATCAGCCAATGCATTTCGGTAGGCAACTGAGAAAACCCAAAGGCACAATGCTGAAAATAACCTATGAATCAAAACATGATATTTCTGCAATCAGATGTGAAGATAGTTGAATAAAAAGTAGCAGGCATCATTTTTAGCATATCTAACAATTTAAGTATAGAACTGTATTCATAATTATGTTCAAAGATACTTGGATAATATTTAACTTTTGAGGCTGGGGTTTTGTAGTTCAGTGGCACAGCACCTGTCCGGCAAATATGAGGTTGTGAGTTTGATTCCCAGTACCAAAAAAAAAAAAAAAAAAAGAAAAGAAAGAAAGACAAATCTAACTGTAGCCTTTTGACATTCGTGATATTGTACATCCCAGATAAAACAATCAAAAAGTCATATTTTAAGTGGCTTGTGTTCACGCATATGTTTGTACGCATTGTGCTAAATAAATTATGAATATCTGCTGTTTACATAATACAGTGTGCTAGCAACACACAGAAAATAGTGTTAGCAATAAAAATAGTTTATTTGAAAAGTTACAAAAATTGGTGTCATGCTACATGATGTATATCAAATACTGATCATTTTAATATAATTGTAACTAACAGTAATATATATATATATATATATATATATATATATATACACATATATATGCTTAGGTGTTGTGAAAACAAAAGATGTGTTTGTTAGACTACAGTACTTAGTATACAGAGATCATTCTCAGAACATTAAGTGGGATACCTTATTTATCTGAGGCATCTTCCAATTTTTATTACATACATTATTATAGAACTAGATTGTAACATCAGCTCTTAGCAAATATCTTCTAAGGCAGTTTTTTGGAAGATTATGAATAAAATGAATTTCCTGAAAATTACGTATCACTGATTTGTCCCACATGATCAGATTAATAAAAGAGCAAGATATTCAAATCTTTGCTGTTTAAATCAAGGAAAGTTATACATGATGCTGAAAGATTAGGGAATCCGTATTTACTTACCTCTAATTGTCCTCTTAATGTTTTTTAACTGCAGCAGAAAGTAGCCATGTTTAACTGGGGGAAAAAGAGAATTTATTGAAATAATTGGACCAAGCTCACAAAATCAATGGAAAAGTTAAATAGCCAGTAGAAAGAAGCATAAAATTGCTCTATGACTGTGAGTAGAAAGAATGAGTGGCGTCTTCTGGAGGTGGCAATTTAAATGAATCAGCTGCAACCCTTTCCGTGTAGCTCTCTGTTTAATGTTCACACTGCTTGAAGAGTTCTTGTCCTTAACTTGAGAAAGGTGCTATCTCTAAACCAAAATGTTCTTAGTATCTTGATTGTTTCATTGAGATTGTGTGAGACTGAGGTTTAAATCGCCAAAAGAAAGGTAAATTGTACTAGAGAGAGTAAAAATGCAAACAGGATAGCTCTTAGAATTGTGTACAGATTTCAACAGTTTATTTTGAAGTAGTTTACCTGCCATTAAATTGTTAAATAAAGCAAGGCTTATTTCTACAGTATAAATAAACATACCTGTGGTTACACAGCTAGAAAAATACACTTTCAAGATGTTAGTAAGGGTGTTTGTCAACCTGTGCGATACTTACAGCATTGCGCTGTGCCGCACATACGCACACACACACACAGTCCATAACAGGTTACAACTGCAGATGGCATGACGCACTTGACTTTATTATTTAGATTTGCCCATGGTTGTGTGTTACATTATCCTTTGCCATTTTTGGGATATGGCTGACATATTTGGGTTAATCTAGCCCACTCACCTGTATATCCCGTTTGCAATCATTAACATGCAAATCAATAATTGATAATAAGAATCCCACCTGTGAATAAAAAGAACATTTTAATGGATCTCAATAGCTCCTCAAATAGCATCAGTGATAGTAGAAAGGATTTATTCAGAATTTATTTTGTAACAGGTGTGCAGAATATTTAAGATACACACGTGCATAAGATGTTTCCTCGGATCTCTTGTTATTTAGCCAGAGAAAAGATTGCACGTGAAAATTCACAAAGATACGATATTAGATCTGGAAATAAGAAATCATTTATAGATTTCTCATTTTACTACTGATGAAACACAAATGGTGAGTGAACACACTCAACAGGTAAGGGATTTTTATGGCAGACTCTTTTATAACTACAAGAAATATTATCCTTCAGTTTTCAACCTATGGTTCCTAGTGGTATGGAATAAAAAATGTCGTTCAAAGTGTGTGGATTTTATCTGCTGCAGGAATTTTTTAAAAGGCATGACTTTGATGTAATTGGAATTGCTTGTTGCCTTAATGTAATTGGCTTTTCTTCAAGAAATAATGAAACCAAAATAATTCAAAAAATGTAAACACAGGAGAACAGAATGACCAACATGAGGAAAATTATAGAAATTGAGATGTGTATAATATTTCCACTGATCAACTGATATATGAATTTAGATGGTTAGGAGTTTAGACAAAAGAAAACATGGGGAATAAATGAAAAAATATTAAATCAGAGAGTCATAGATAGCAGAGAAAAAACAAAACAAAGCAAAATAAAACAAAACAAAAGCACCTCTTTTATAAGCATCCTGGTAATCTTTCTATAGGTATACTGGAGATATAGATCAGATATACATGATTCTGAGTCTTGGCCTTACCAGCTGCTAATAGTGAAACTTTAGAGCTCAGTACCAAAATATGACGATATTAATTCTTGCCTGCAATAGTTAGAAATCATGCTTGTTGAGTAAAAACAAAGTTTAACACTAATGACTTAATGAGAAGTCTGGTGTTAGGTACTCAAGTGCTGATGATCTGCCACTGCAATGCTACCAAGGGCCTTATCTTCTTTCATGAAACAATTTTTGCCTCTTATTTACAAGATTGCCTTTAGATCTCCTGCTGTGTGCTTAGGTCCTGTGCGAGAGAAAATAGAACAGGACAATGCTCAAATATCTGGTGAAATATTAGGTTTCTTCCATTCCTGTTTTGCAGTGAGGCACTACCTAAAAGCTTCATCTTTTACATATCATTTCTTAGAAATAAGGGCACCACATCTTTAAGAATGCCTTGCACAGTGTAGTTTTTCAGCTGAACACATCACTGCCTATAACAAAAGCAGGGTTCTTTTAAAAAGAATTAAGGAAAATGTGTTATTAGGCATGCAGTTAAAACTATCTGCCATACATGACCTTTCATATTTGTTGAAAAGTTGGGGAAAATGGCAAGCTAAGATTTAAATATTAAATACATTCTGAAAATGAGGTAGTTTGGAAGATAGAATAGATTTGGAAAAAGCTGATCAATCTGCCTTGAGATATATTGAACATGAATAGAACACAGTGCAGGCTTATAGAGCAGTTTGCAAAATATCAGTAAGAGGTTTAAGTATGACTATCAAGGTATTGATCAGTCAGCATAATAAATACATAGGGTAACTTAACTGCTGCTGCTGCAAAAATATGAACGTGATCTCTCCAATTGGTTACCTCAGCATGCACCAAATGAAGTCCAGATTTAGGTTGTTAATTTGCAGAAATTACAGGAATCATTGTGAGTTCACATACCACTTACAGCATCAGAAATTACACTGAAATTAAGTTTGCTTCCTGACTAGAAAAGCTTCTGTCCTCTACCTGCAGTGCAGCCTCCAGTTCACTCCGCAGCAGCATTGCTCAATCTCCAGGGCAGTGGATACGGAACTGCAAATAGTATGCGTCTCTCTTCTGGATTCTAAAGCAGAGATAGAGACACTTTACTATGTCCATTCTAAAATCTGGCAATATTTTCCTTATTTCTCTTTTCTAGGGCATTGTTTTTCTCGGGTATTGTTTTATATTTACTAGTGTTTCATATCTCAGCTTCAATTTTTGGCATGTCCACAAGTTCTGCTAGCCAATGGCTCTGTAATACTGTGCAATCTCAACTGCTGTTACTGAGAAATCTGATGACCTCCAGGACTGTTGGACAATCTGTCTACTCCTTA